>OY744532.1:72929305-73169305 GCA_963556195.1 Sepiola atlantica | reverse complement strand
TTCAAGTTAAATTAAATTTTTACGATATCTTTTGTTTATTAAATTGTTAGGTGAAAGTACAGAATAGTTAATAAAGCCCCCCTCACTCAATGTTAAGAATGGCTTTCTAAATAATGTTATTTTAATCCGGTTCGTAATTACGTTACGAAATTAAAGGTTTGGACCCGGTTATTTTTTACATAAAATTTTCAAGTTAAATTCAATTTTTACGATATCTTCTGTTTATTAATTGTTACGTGAAAGTACAGAATAGTTAACAAAGCACCCCCCCCCATTCTCCCCATGTAAAAAATCGTTGTCTAAATAATGTTATTATTTCAAGCCGATTCGTAATCAAGTTACGAGATTAAATCCATAATTCATTTAGATTTCTTCGTAAACAAGTCAGCCATTTTAATTGACAAAACATCAATTACTTCGTGTGTGTTCAACACTTGAAAGGAATTTATAAACTATCGAGTAGAAAGTCATTTAAACTGGCTTTAAATTCTTAGAAAATTTCCATGTATTTAAAAAAGCAAAATTGTTTTCTTGTTCTCAGGAAACGAAAATTTACTTATAATCCTATACTTCGTCCGACATGTTCTCCTATAACTCTCAAAATATTAGCGAGATTTTGTCAAATATTATCTTACGGTCTTACACTTAAAGTGACGTCTCAACCCATATTGACGAGATCCTTTGACGCCCACCCCTATCCTTCGACCACTCATTGGCAGAATAGAACGTTTATGAAAGAAGGTATATTTTTAATATGGAGCGCTGAAAGAGAGCCGCTCCTTTTTAATAGGAGTTGGAGCAGGAGCGGCTCCTTTTTGAAAGTGGGGAGCGTGAGAGGAGCCAGCTCCAATTTTGGGCGTTGGAGCAGGAGTGGAAGCAACTCCAAAAGTAGTGGAGCGCGTAAAGCCCTGTATATAAATAATAAGATGCTTCTTATTATATATTCTTATTATAAAAAGCATTTGCCTTTTCCTGTGAATAACATGGAAAGACAGCATGCTCAACACTGAGGTCTTGTTTTGAGCAGGTCTTCCCAGCATGTTCAAACTGCTCAAACAGTGACTACGTTGGTTGGGCCACGTCCATCATATGCCACTTGGCTGCATCCCTAGAGATCTCTTATATGGAGAACTGGCCTCTAGAAGGAGACCCAACATATGGTCACAGCTGTGGTACCGTAATATCGTGAAGCATGATATGGAATCTGTGGACATTAACACAGTCCTGGGATAGCCTTACAGCCTACCAATCCAAATGGAAAAGAACCCTGACCAAACACCTCAAGTCAGGGAAGGAGAAGCTGACACAAGTTGCCAGAGAGAGGTGGGCCCGCAGAAAGCAAGGCGTTGGCTCCAGTGAACCAGGGACAGAAAACACATGCAGAGACTGTCACTCCTGCATCAGCCTCTTCAGACACAGACGTCGATATTTCAGCTAGATAACTGAGATGCTACTCATGGTCAACCCGGACTGATAATTTGACCAATCTCACCCCCATCCCCCCAAATCATATTTTCATACTACTTGGAAACCCCTTACAAGTTTCCCTTATATATCTAATTAAATTTAAACTGTAACCGTTAATTGTTACCCTGTTACGACTGACTCACCATTTAAACCATAGATTATAAAATTGACACTGCACTCAAGTTTTTGATTGAACCAACCCTATTCCACCCCTATTACTAGTAATCGAAATTAATTGTTTCAAACAGTCTATCCTTATCCCTTACACTGTTCCCCTCTCCTAAATTTCAATATAACTGAGTAGAACAGACTTGATCTTTAATTTCACTAACCCTTTTCCCATTAATTTATTTCCCCCTCTTGTCTCCTTGGTCATTTAATGTCCCTCCAAATTATTCATCTAACCCTTAATATGGTTTTTAAATTAAAAATAAATAAATAAAATTTCTTTAATTAACTATTCCCTAGCTTCTTTTAAATTTTAAATTTTAATTTTTTAAATTTTTTAATTTTAACCATCCACTCTCTCACATCCCTCTATTTATTTTAACTAACCAATTCTACTTTATTCTTTAAACCCCCAGAAACCATATCTGATAACTACAATTTAATTTGCTTTTAGCTGCCTGAAATGTTAGAAGCTCACTCATTTGATTTCTATTTTAGAATCAACTATTTCTGTACCCATTTCCCACTTAAGATTAATCCCACCCCCAAAACCTACATCCTACCGCTCGCCCACACCCTTAACCCACCTGTCACTTTAACTACATCCCCATACCAACCCTTCCTCCTTCTCCTTTTCCCCCAATTCACAAAGCGACTTTTTAAACTATCCCGTACTTCATAACCCCCCCCCCTCCCCTCCTAACCACAAATCTTTTAACTTTTAACAATTTTGCCTTTTTGTCTCATTTTGAGTTAAACCTTGTATGAGATTCTACTGTTTTACTAGGCCCGGAAGTAAATTAAAAAAAATGGCCTGTTTTCCTCTTCTCAACCTCTTTTAAGTGCATCTGGACTTACCTACTTTTTGAGCACTTTTTCCAATCTGCTCCTACGCAAAGAGTTTTTCTTCACTTTCTACAATTTCACCGGACTTTTTTCAACGGAAATTTACCACCCGGACAATTTGCATATCTTTTTTCACGGAACTTTTCTTTTCATTCAATACGTTTTTTTTGACAAAAATTATTTTAATAATTTTTTTAATAATAATTCTCATATTTTCAAATATTTGAACTTTGGTTTTTTCGAAAGCCAACTTATCCATCTGTATTTCTCCTCTGATGATAAGATTTCGATCTTTGAAAAGCCTTGGCTTAAGGAAAGAAAAATAAACACTAGTTTATTACTGATTACACCTTGCATTGAACAATTGAAATTTGAAATAAATTTAGACAATCGTCGCATATTTATCACTCTTTTTTCTTCTATCTCTCTCTCTATATATATATATATTAGGCTACCTCCAAGATCCTGTTCTGAAAAAAAGACACTTTTCAGACAAAATGTTTTGTGTTATATTGTATAACTGAAAATAAACATTGTCTGGAAACAGCTGTAAATAGACTTAGATACCATAGTGTATACTCTTTATTTGGAATATGATTTGAAAATAAGTTAAATCCTTAAAAGATATCTATATATATATATATATATATATATATATATATATATATGTGTGTATTTAGGCAGCATTTTCTCATTTATGCAAACATTGTTAAAAATAACAGAATTCGTCTGTTTAATTATACTTTTTTTTTATTTTTTAAATTTATCTGATGGTCTTTTTATAGTCTTTTTACTTTTATTCATTTTTTAAAAAAGTTATGCTGTTTATATTTTTTTACTAAATCATTATTTTTTTATTACGATTTTTGAAAGTTAAATTTAATTATTACGGTATCGTTTGGTCTTTAAATTATTAATTGAACCAAATTGTTATAAAACTATAACTAATTTTGTTTAGGTGATGTTTTTTTAATGTCTATTTATAAAATGATTGGATATAAATAACTTCCAAATCTTTCATACATGCGTATTTGCTATTGAATTGTAAAGCCAGAAATGATTTTCTATTCGACAGTTTAAATGCTTCCAAATTCCTTTCAACTTTTGAAGGGTCATGGAGTAATTAATTTTTTTTTTTTTTAACTATTAACAAGATTGAAATAAAATACTTTTTTACAAGGAAACATAAATGCATTCTGATGGATTTATTTTTATAAATAATTTTTTAAAAAAATAGAATTAAAAAGAAATTTCGTTTTGCATTTTTGATTTCAATAAACAATCGATAAACAAAATAATTAAATGTATAATTATCAAAGTCATGTATTTGTGAGGAAAAACACACATACACATGTAAAGTTTTCTTATAAGTATGTAAATATAGGCGTATCTCTATATATACACACACATATATATATATAGGGTGGGCCAAAATAAGGGTCCTCGGGATCATCATTGGCCAAATCCTGGAGTCGCATAGCGTACTCAAGTCTTTTTTCATTATCTCGAGGTTGAAGTTCTTGAACTAGCTGCACTTTATATGGAAAATATCCTCTTTCTCTTAGTGAAGTGAGCTTCGAGAAATGCCAAGTTCTTTTGATCTCCTCCTTGTGGATGTGGATGCATCCTCCTCCAAACTTCTCTCCAATTCCTCGAAATTTTGAGCTGTTCGTACAGTACGGGGCCTACCACTTCTCGCCATGTCGGATATTCCTTGTTGGTCCCTAAAACGAGCAATAATTCCTCGGATTGCTTTTGCCGAAGGAGAGTTTCTGGTGTTGTAATGACGCCGATAGATGAGTTGAGTCTCCGAAATCGACTCATTGGATTTAAAGTACCACTCTATTATGAGGGTACGTTCCTTAGGGCTAATACGGCTCATGCTTGCTTCGGAAGGGGTCCTTTACTTATTCTAAAAAAAAAAATCAATAAATAAAAAAGTTATGAATTTTTAAAAATAGGACCCTTATTTTGGCCCACCCTGTATATATAGATAGATAGATAAATGAAAGAAAAGAAATAAAAAATGTAAGAATGACAAATCTATTACGTTTTCAGTTATTCAAAACAAGGTGTATTCAATAAAAGAATGGTTATTTTTTCGTCTCTTAAGCCAGGCTTTTCAAAGAATGGTTTCTTATCATCAGAGGAATTTAAATAGATAGATAAGTTGGCGAAGAATAAACCAAAGGTCATAATTTGAAAAAGTCATAAAATGTAGATGTAAGTGCGTAAGAAGAGTGTCAAAAATGTAAAAAGTGTCCAGTGAAAAAAAAGGTTGAGAATGGAAAAACATTTTTTACACTCTTACTCTTCTTTTTAATCCTTCTTGATTGAGACATATTTGTCGCAGTCAAGTTGAAATTCGTCTTGATGTTATGATGGTTGCTGTTGAATGCCGTGTGTGTATCATGTGGTTTACATGTTGTTGGGTATAATTGAAAAATAAATAATTTATTTAAAATAAAAAAGGTTTTTCAAAATATTCTTCTCATTGCCATTCCATCAAGGTTTCAAGTGTGAACTTTTTCATTATATCCAACAACACATAAACCGCGTGATACACACACCGAAATTCAACACCAACCGTCATAACATCAAGATGAATTTCAACTTGACTGCGACAAATATGTCTCAATCAAGAAGGATTAAAAAGAAAAGTAAATAAAAAAAGAGAAAAAAAAATGCCTATACTTTTGAAAAAGGCGTATATCGCCGAAAGTGCTCAAGTTTTTAGAATAAATAAATAATTTATTTTAAAAATTTTCAAAATATTCTTATGTTTTTTTAATTTTTTTATCCTTTTCTGAAAATTAGTGGTGAAAATGGAAGCGGCAAAAGCCACAACGCCATCCAAGCTTTGTATTATTTATTCGCACAAACAAACCGCGGCTTGGAGGACACCAGCTGCTTCTCTAAAGTATCTGCTGCCCTCGTTGTACTCCGATCACTGATTACCGTTTCCACAGCTGGGAACCAAAGCAGTAGCCGTGTGGTAAGTAACAACATCTTTGTTAATTAGTAATATACAAGCAGATCGACCCTGGCATTGCATGGCAAAGTAAAACATATTGGCACACTGTATTTAAATTTATGCATGTCCCCTATTTATTATTATACAACAGCATTCAATTGGACGAACAGTACTACCAGCACACTTCCGCAGAGATAGTTTTCAATAGGGATTAATCTTCATTGCCGTCCACGGCATGTCCTGTGCAGAATACAGAGTTGCTGCCAATACCAGATCTGCAAACTCTACAAGGAAATTTGCCAAAATTTTTCAGAGTATGCAGGTTAGGGCCATTGATAACTTTCATCATCCCCATATTGACCTGAAGGAAAAACTTGAAATAACTCTTTGGGTCGTAGTTTGTCTAGATAAAACGTCATAAAGGAACTCTCCCCCCCCCCCTCTCTCTCTCTCGGGTTTGATAGATGACATGAACATTTTGTAACGTCATCCTTGTGCACGGTTATCCTCCTTTCTGTTTTAATGGATGCCACTGGGCATGGTTATCCCCACTTCTGTTTTAATGACTGAGGTCACAAAACAATGATTTCATCCATTTTGCACAAGGACAAACAAACACCTGTTGACCCTTTAAAAAATGCAAGAGTTCAGATAAACAAATACTTCAATGCAATTTTTTATCAAAATTGCATTATACGCTTTTGGGCATATTAAGTGAAAATAGAATTTACGCAACCGAATTTTGTGGCGTGAAGCCTCCATTTGAAGGTCTTAAAATGATAATAATTTGCAGAATTTAAATAGTATTTAAGTTTCATTAACATCAGAGGTAAACACTGTTGAGTGGGTGGGAAGGATGATTCTTGTTTCCCCTGTTGCTAGTGAATATCCGCGCCTTGCTGTTGACACTACTTTCTGCATGGTAACCCTCTGGGAAATCTGAGGAAGGCTAACAGGTGTTACATTAATCCTGTGGGTGTGTTGCGCACCATCACTTGTAGTTGTATAAATGTAGAGATGCATTATGGTCCTCCGCTACTGGAGTATTGCACCTTCATCATTGGTCGAACGGTGGAACATGTGGATGTAGATGACGCCCCACTTGATGTTGAAGCTACCTTCTGCTACCTGGGTGACATATTGAATGCTGGTGGTAGTTGCGAACATGCTATCACTGCTCGCTATTGTGTTGCTTGGGGAAGGTTCAGGAAGCTGCTGCCGATCCTTACATCAAGGCACAGTTTTTTCAAGATTCAGAGCAAAGTGTATTTAGTCTGTGTCCGCTCTGCCATCCTGCATGGCAGTGAGATGTGGACCTCAAATACTTCAGATCTGCAACAGCATCGGCATTATGACTGCCATCATCAGATGGATGTGCGGCAATAAACTGGAGAAAAGTATCTCTTCATCATAAACTTGGTATTGATGGGGTTTTGGATGCCTTACACACTCAGAATCACATGTGGTTCAGCCATGTACAACATGTCACCTCTTGCATCAACTCCATAAAACGCCTGGATAGCAAAGAAGACCTGGATTTAGTGTGTAAGAAGTGATTTGACTGATATCAACCCTTTGGATCAAAGTGCATGGAGAATAGGTGTGCGATGTTGCATGGTGTTGTCCACCTTGCAGTACGGGACTCTTGCAGCACCTTAAATACCAAAACCGGCTGATGATGATGATGGTGATGATTTGTTCCGATGTATCTTGTTTGTTAAGTAAAATAAGAGAACAATATTTCCGTTGTAAATAAATATCAGTTTTTATTTAGTGCATACATTTCATGGGGGAGGGTGTGTGCATGTGTGTGTGTGTCTTCTCCTTTCTACTTTCCTTTATGACAGCTGCAAAAGTAAATGAATTGAACTTTAATGTCATTGATGTCTCCTTTTATGATAAAAACAAAAAAAAAATCCAACAATTTAGTATTTCGGCATAAGTCTATCAATTTTCAGCCAGACTTTTGCAGGCATTTTAAAACAGATTGAAATTTATAAATTAACACAGGGAAAAAAAAAAATTTAGATTTATCTTCCATTTTATCTGTTACATTTCGTACCTTGATGTTTTGTGTTTTATTTGCATTCATAGAATATATTTGATTTTGAAGCATTTCTTTTTACCAGGGTTTGTTTATCCAAAACCACATTCGTGAATTTGCCATCTACAAAACCAAAATCAGTTGTGCTTACATCGATCATGTAAGTATAAACCTGATAACCTTTCTTTTACTGACCTTTTATTCAGCAACCTTTGTAGCAGCATCAGATGTTG
This sequence comes from Sepiola atlantica, assembly GCA_963556195.1. Classification (NCBI taxonomy): domain Eukaryota; kingdom Metazoa; phylum Mollusca; class Cephalopoda; order Sepiida; family Sepiolidae; genus Sepiola; species Sepiola atlantica. The sequence continues at coordinate 73,161,573 of OY744532.1, read as the reverse complement.
GGTGTGTAAAAGTTAGAAATGGAAAAATGGAATTTTCCATTAGAAGTCAAGTTCGAAGTTAGGCTGACATGTACATGAAGTTACATCAAGGGAGGAAGTATGTAGCAGAGAAGCTAGAGAGTTACTGCCTCTTGGTAGTTAGGCGTCAAAGTGAACGGACGCTATTTTCTAGCTTCCACCATCTTTTAGGGGTTGGAAGGGGAAGATGCAGTTAACTTGGATGTAATTGCTCTAAATTTGCTGTAAAAAGTAAACCAAATCTCAGAGCAAATAATGGAGTTCTTTGTTGTTCTTTTTAGTTGCTTCTATTATTTAAGCTATAAGGAGAAGAACATCTGTATGACTGCCACTGTCACCACTGCTGAGTGATGTCACCATCTATTGAGCATTTACTTACAACTTGTTGATGAGACAAATGTCTTTCTCTATCAATGAAGAAGACAATACGCAATCTGTGTGGATCAAAGAAATCCCCATTCAATGTTCAGGAAAATATAAAAAACTTTGTAAATTTGTAGTTGTGCAAAATTTTTTTTTGCTCAATGAAAAAATTGATTATTGATGATCTTAAAAAAAAAAAAACCCAAAGGTTTTTGTAAACAAAATTTTATAGGCTATAACCAAATTTGGATGATTTTCACAATTTTTTTAATATCACTCGATATCTAATTAGCTATACATTTTATTTGGGTGTGCCCCACCCTAAACGCACGCACTGTGGTTCTTCCTCTTCATCTTCCTATGGGCTATGTCAGGATTCTAGTGTAGTAAGTCGCTTGGGCACAAAGTCATAGTCCACAGTTTACATACATAATCAAGACAACACATAGATCCAGACAGTGTATACAAACGACTTGTTGGACATTGGTGTGTATGTGGTTAGTGTCTTGTCTAACGTCTCTACATCTCTCACGTTCAAAATCTCTGCTAAGACTAACTCTGTCATTTGCGACTCTTCTCAAGTAAACTTTGTCACTGTTCTCCGTTCCTTGCCATGATCGTTCTCTTGTTAACGCCAGTCAAAAGCCTTCTCTGTCCCTATATATTCTGAGGGCAAGGTACCCAAGAAGAGTGCAACTCTCTGGTTTTTGATTTCTCTAGGACGACCTGCATAGGTAGAAGTTTATTCCTATAAAATTTCACATTCCTAGGTCTAATATCTTAAAAGGAACTGTAAACATCATCTTCCATAAGATTGCTAAGTTGAATTTTGTACACTTTCAAATCAAGAAAGAGTGCTCTGATGATATCCCGTATCACAAATCAGTGAATTACTTGTAATATTTATCATCATCTCATCATTAAGTAATCTCCAAAAAGGGTTGATATGCTGTAAAATAAAGAAGCTAAATGAATTCAGTTGTTGTTTCTATTTCCTATGGTGTTTTGGTATCAAATAACCAATAAAAGGTTTATATGGCATAAAGCAGACCAACGAAACGAAAGCAATTCTTTAAAAATGATTTTTATTCTTGAAGGCCCGACTGACCGAGTCAACGAACCATTGTAACAACTATCACATCTTTTATCAAATGTTGGCTGGTTTAACAGACAAAGAAAGAAGTGAGTCATTTTTCATATTTCTATATTTTTGATCAATTCTTTGTTCATTTCTTGTTTTCTTTTTTCTTTTGTAAAAGTGAAGCTCAACTTGACTCACTGATCAAATGACATGACCACGCATGTTAAAGAAGTGGTAAAATTCTGTGCTTGCAGTTATTAGCCCTTCTCCGCCAGTAATAAGTGCTCTAATACCTAATTTTAGAGGCTTCAAGCAATTTTTAAAATTTTCAGTCCAAACTGAATGAGGACTATGGATATTTCTCACCTTTCTTGTGGGCCAAATTAAATCAAATTAAATTCATTGGCAAAAAGTAGCAAAGTGCAACAAGCCGTGTAAAAGAACAGTTTGAAGATGTGTATGCCTATATAGCGTCTGAATGTTTAGAAGAAGAAAGAAGCAACTACACTATGAATTAAATTCTTCTACAATTTTGAAATTCATAAAAAAATAATAAATTATTGTCACTTCTAGATATTTTAAAAAATATACTAAACTCAACCTGTGACCTATTGGGTCATCATCATATTCGGTTTAACACCCGTTTTACATGCTGGCTTGCGTTGGACGGCTTTTAGAATAATCCATCTCTGGCCAGGTCTTTATTAATCCCGCTTTCTCTCAAGTACATGCATATGGTAGGCTGTGTCACTACCTCCTCTGGCAAACTGTTCTATGGAGTCAAACACAGACAGAGAATATTGAGACTTCTGATGAGACGAAAGTGCCTATGGTGTATCTTTTGCTGGGTTCCGTGGAGACCACGATTTGGGACCCAGCAGAAGATGTACCATAGGCGATGTCGATGTTCTTGGATGAATAGGCAATGATGATTACATTTTAAACCATGTATTATTCATCTTTACTTACGTAAATGAAACGTAGATAGATAATGCATAGGCGGTGTACACCGAATAAGTGTGTACTATACAGATTAGGGCCACTCGATTTTACGTATACAACACGTGACATCTTACAACATTGAGAAGCACTGTTGTGGAAGGCTGCCCAGGAGGTTTTCCATTTTAAACAAACTACAATCCAAATCGCAACATGACAGGTACTACCACTCCGCGTCAGAGTGGACCTGCAAGTAATCAGAACTAAGGGGTGTCCCAAAACTCTGCAAAGCTCCCAAGTTGGGACTTCGCCACAAGATGCACTTTATGGTCACACCCAGGCCTAGCGAGAATGGCAGGAGAGTGCATAATTAATAGGTTTGGGAAATAGGGTAGGCACACAGAACTTAGAGAGGGCTGGGTAAGACGAATTTCAGTGTGGTAGATGGGGTGGAGTTGAGACGAACACCTTGTCTTCCGTTCCATTTCTTTGCTAGGAGTTGATTCTGGTAGGATCATCCTTAGAGGGGATCTATGTGCCCCCCCTCCTATCTTGTATTATATGTTTCTTCACTAAAGACTTCTATACCACCATTCTAATAATTGTCTGCGCTTCTCTGCTCTTCAATGTCTGCAAGATAAGCATGATGACTCTTCTTTCTTCCGTAAAAATAATTGTCATTGTCAGCTAAATATTCTTTAAAGAAATAAAACGAATATGTCTCTTTATTCATTTAAACTTATTTGTCTTCTTACTGTAAAAATAATTTTCAGCTAAATATTTTTCAAATCAATAAAACGAATGTCACTTTTTGAAATGTATTTATTTAAAATTGTACCGTTTTAGTCAACGGAACGACATAATTTGAATTTGGAACAATTCATTCTGAAATGGATAAAGTCATTTTTTTAAGTGTGTGTGAAAAGTGATAACGTACGTACAAACAAAATACCTTAGAATATTATTGTATAGATCATTTGGTCAGATCAATAAGTCAACCGCCATTCAAATTAGTCACAACGACTGTTATGCAAATTTGAAATCAATCAACTTTATTGGCCCCTTTCTTTTCTATGGTTTCACTTTAGAGATGACTGTAAAATAACATTCTGGGGTACCTTTGATGTACTGCACATCATCTGGAAGTTCTTCCTCTCTGACAATCTTAACATTTCCCTGGCCGTACTAACATGTAGAAATTTAAATGTAATGTGAACAAACAACTTGCTGCCCAACTTCCCACTGAGGTTGCCCATTACATTTCAGTGGCAATTTGTCTTGTTTGGGTGAACAAAAGTTAAAAAAAAAAATAAAAATAAATAAATTTAAAAAAAATCAAATAATAAACAAACTTTTTGATTAGAAAGCTGTTTTTCTATTATGGCTAGGAAGTTGGTCTTTTAATCTCACTGTCAGTGCAACAAATAGTTCAACTATAAATATTATAAATCAAGCAATCAGGCTGATTACAAGATGCTTTGTAGCCTGAAATTCTTAGCAATATTCCTGCAAACAAAAGTATGTTACTTGTTACAATATAATAACCAAGGTAGAATGTGTCTTGCTCAACAGCTTGGATGAAACAGCAAGAAGCATCACTTGACAGAACACCAGAGATTCAATTCAATTCAATTAATTTGGCAAAAAACTAAAACAAGCATTTTTCAGTTACCATGTAGGGAAAGGGTGGTAGAAATTTACACCGAAGAAGATACAGTAGCCTGTCCAAATTCACCTTGAATTGCTGTGTTGTTGTCGCGTTTATTAATCTCCTGGGAGACTATTCCAAGGTCCAGGATCCTGATTGAGAAGACAACCCTCCTCTGGTTAAATCGAAATCGGCGGTGAAATAGTTTCTTGTGGTGTCGGCATAGACCTTTTTCTAATGAAGGGGTGAATAATAGGTCCTGAGGTATATCGTAATGACCATTAAGGAGATTGTAGGCCAAAATGAGATCACTGCGTAATCGTCAGCACTCAAGGGAGAAAAGGTTAAATTTCTTGAGTCGACTTTCATAGGGCAGATCCCATAAACCCTGCATTATTCAAGTAGCCAGTCTTTGAACTCTCTTCAGATGCTGGATATCATGTATTAGATATGGAGCAGAGGCCTGGAAACCATACTCTAACAGTGGTCTGATGAGAGAGGCATAAAGTGGGAGATGATACTACACTTCTTAAGTACCTAAAGAATCCAGGGTTGTATCTAATTAATTTTTATGAGTGTTTAGATAGTTACTCGGATTCAATATAAAATAGTCTCTCACTTGGTGTGTGTGATTGGCCTAATGCATGATGTCATGAACTATGGAATAACAATATTCAATTTTCCTTTATTTTAGGTAATCTCTATCTCGATAATTTGACGAGTGTCAAAGACTTCAATTATCTATCGATGGGGAACCCGCCTGCTCCGCCCGAGGTCCTTAAAGAACAATTTGAACATTGGAAGGTATTTGCTTCCTTGATTTTTGTCGCAGCTGTTGGTCTTATTCTTGTACTTATATTTTTATTTCATTCTTATGCTTCATCTTTCCTTACAAAAGCCAGGGACCAAATGTATTGTCAGCACCCCAATTTTATTAGCAGCTGAACAGGTTTAATATGAAGGACTTCAGAGTTGAACTCTGAACAAATTCATGTCGGTGAAAATCTGTATGTCATTAAGTGATGTTCTGTCTTTTTTTACAAAAAGATGAACATCACACAGATTTTAATGGTTTTATTTTTTTTGTTCGCTATTTTTCGTCATGTAGCACTTTTAAAAAATATAATGTACTGCTTGAATTTATTATCACTCGGATTTACTACTTACCGTGATTTATTTGGTACTGGTACAGTTTGTGACCCATGCTAAAACCGACTTTTTGTTGGCATCTTCCAGCTGTTTACGTAAACTGCCAGAAGATACTGAAGTGCTTAGCCAATCAGATTGCAGCAAATGACAATTTTCAATTATGAATTGAGTAAATCGTAAAATTCATTAAGTCAAGACAATTGATTAAAGCGATAATGAACAGGGCCGGCGGGACGGTTATAAAAGTGTGGGGGGGGGGAGCTCTGCTAAAAAGTGAGGGGGCCCGGTTAAACACATGCATATATAACTTCATTATTGATGACCGTAAAGTGGGGGGGGGCCCAAGTCAAAAAGTGGGGGGCTTATGCCTCCCCCTCCCCTACCCCCCCGGTGCTGCCGTCCATGATGAATTTCAGCATTTTAGGACAGACGATTCAGTCTTCTGAGGAACTAAAAAATGTAAAAAAAAACGTTTTTCTTTTTCACCCTAACCCTAAAAATAAAATGCAAAAAACTGTGGATTTTTTTTTTCACCCAAATCCTAACCTAACCCTAACCGGTCTGGTTTGAGTACAAAAACAAAAACAATTTATCGAAACAAAAAAAATAATAATTAAACAAACCTTAACTTTCTTGTAAAAAAAAACAAAAAAAATTATAACAGTTGTTTCATTATATTTTTTTTGTCAAAAAATAAATATTTTTTCATAAAATTTAACATACAGTGAATGTTTTTCTTGCTTTAAATGTTGTTTCATTATTTTTTCCTGTTTGATAGCGTCGCCTCGTTTTGATTTTGGTGCCGGGTCGTTTTCATTCATCTTTTTCCGTTTGCTAACATAAACAGCCGGAAAATGCTGATGAAAAGTCGGTTTTAGCATGGGTCACAAACTGTACCAGTATCATTCATTGCTAAAATTCAGAAAGGGACTATTTTTCTATTTTCTGTACATTGACCTGCTATAATTGTGATTGAATTGTATTGTATTATAATGTATTTATTATAACCATTTCTGCTCCTTCAACTTTAACACAAACAATATTGACCCCTTCATCAAAATTGCCTCAATTTTTCAAGTTTCACTCGTTTGAAAAAAAAAATATCTTTAAGGAAATTAACAACATCTTTGAGGCACACATGAAAATGTATTTAAGTGAAATATTTTTGAAAATCAACACATCGTGCAATTCAAATGAAAAAATCATTTATTTAATTTTTTTTTTTTGCAAGCTTTCATTGTAGAACAACTTATAGTTTTTTGATTTTTCTTCTTCTTTCTCATTTTGATGGTATTAACCCCGAGGGGTCGAATCACGGTAAAAGTAGAAGAGCACGTAAAGTTCTAGAAGACGTTAGAATAAGTATAGTTTGGTCGATGTTATGCGCAGATTGGCGTTTTTCGGAGTTAATACCATCAAAATGAGAAAGAAGAAGAAAAAAAAAATATAAGACAGTCTTGCCTGACAAAGTTGTTCTACAACGAAAGCTTGCAAAAAAAAAATGAAATAAATGATTTTTTCATTTAAATTGCACGATGTGTTGATTTTCAAAAATATTTCACTTAAAAATATCTTTGTGACAGCTAAATTTTTACTAATAATTACATTTTATATGAAAACAAGAAAAGTATTTAAGATGCGTCCATTCAGTCTGTACATTTAGCAATGAAAATGATATTTCAAACTTAAGCCTGACAGAGCCTCTTTTAGAGCTGCATTCTCAATCTGAAATCGATCTGTCATCACCAGCCAGTGTCTGATTGATACAGATCACAACGGCCCAGGATTGTTTGTTGTAGTCACAGGAACCGGTGTGTCAACATGATTATAGTGGTATACAGATGCATTGGTGTGTCTAGAAATGTTGTTTCCGACTCTAGTGTGACAGACCAATGAAAATGCTATTTCAAACTTAAATATGACAGACTGATGGATGAACCAACAAAGTCTCTTATAGAGATGTGTAGACTTCTTTAAAATGCTATTTGAAATGTGAGCGTGATCAACTCTAATCTAATATGCCCCACACTGTCTACCAAGCTCCAACCTCTGTCCCATCACTGCAACAATTTTGCATTTCTATATTTGTTTTACAATTACTTTAATGGAATGTGCTCTGCCGAACTTGCTGTACTGGTGCCCCCCTCAACGTAAATACCCCCGACAATCAGCAAAATCCCACCCCTTTTGTAGAGGTTCCCAGATGCCGGAAGGACTTCTACTTTAATAGCTTCTTTCCTCAAACTGCTAGCCTTTGGAATTCCCTCCCTGTTTCCATGACTGTACCAACATGCAGAGATTTAAATATAATGTGAATAAACAGCTGGCTGCATAACTCCCCACTTAGGTGCTTCTGGAGGTATGGCCCCTAATTCACAGTAGCCCTTTATGTCTGGTGGCAATGTGCCTTGTTTGGAGTGATTAAAAAAAAAATAACTGACGGACAGAGCCAATTATAAAGATGCCGAGATGCATCTAATACATCATTCAATAAGTCCCGGGCCTAACTAATAAAACAATATTCAGACAAAATTCGTTTTTATTCATCAACATAGTCTCCTTCTAGGGTGATACACTGATTTCAATGCCTTTTTTGTAGAACGGTTTATCTTTGGCCTCAAAATATGCCTCAGTTTCGAATATCACTTCTTCATTGGAGCCAAATCTCTTTCCCTGGACCATTCTTTTGAGGTCTGCAAACAGCCAGTAGTCGCTGAGAGTCAGATCTTGAGAATAGGGCGGGTGCGAAAGTAATTCGAAGTGCAATTCATGCAGTTTTGTCATCGTTGTGATCGACTTGTGACACGGTGCATTGTCTTGGTGAAAGAGTTTTCTTTTTATTTGTGGACATTTCTTGGCTATTTCTTCCTTCAAACACTCCAATAATGCCATAATATAATATTCGCTATTGATGGTTCTTCCTTTCTCAAGGTAATCGACGACCAAAATATGTTGCGCATCTGTTATAATAATTTACCATTTATCATTAACGCGTTGTTGTTGTTTTTGATCGACTGTGAGCAAATGCGGCACCCACTTTAAACACAGCTTCCTCATCGACAAATGTTCATGCAAAATGGTGAATGCACCTTCGCCTTCTGATATATTAAACTTTTTATGTGTTCCGTGACACCTGCTGAATTTGGGCGACCCGAGTATTCAGCATCATTGTTTCCGATGGAGCAGAGCCCGAATAACACTTATCAAGACATTGTTTTGCTTGAACAGTATTTTTTACCATCAGAAAGAAATGCTTTATTAAACAACGAAATTCAGATTATCTCATTGTTTTGAAAATTTTCAGCAGTAGCTCTGCTTAAATAACTGTAATTTGTAAACTAATAATCTTATTGGGCTCAAATTTTGACAAATGCCATTTGAAGGTTAGTACTTTATAAAAATTATATGGATTTTTATTAATGGCACTATCTATATGTCAGGCCCGGGATTTATTGAGTGGCGTGTTACATGTGATTTTTCTTTTCTGTTTTAAGTCTTGCCTCACGACTTGTGATGTTTCATTCGATGATGTGTCCAGAATTTTGGCTGCTATTCTTTTGCTGGGGAACATCACGTTTGTAGGAAGAACTGGTCTAGAATTGGATGTCAAAGGTCAAAATGGTGAATAAATTTGATTCCTTATTTTGTGTTTCACTGATTTCTTGGTACTAACAAAAATGTGTGACGCCTGGGTGCAAGGATTCAATGTAATGTGATACCTTTTCTTATACTAAGATATAACACCTAATAAAAACTAGTGCTTCATCTAAATTATGAACTCGGCTTAGCCAAACTCATAATCCGCAGCTCTAACTTCTGAAAATTGTAAGCGGTTGCTAAAAAGTGCCAAGTATAATAAGTATCAAGAAAATTAACATTGGTAATTATTATATTAGTTTGATGATGTTATGTCAAAATATCCATACATACCCTTCATCCCCACCCCAAATAACTATCTAAAAATCCTATTTAAAATATATTCGGACCATACAGGGAATAAGGACCCCAGATCAATGATACAGCAAAAGGAACACCTTTCCTTCTTCACCAGTCTCTTCCGGTTGACCTTTTACAAAACTTTCTAATAAACAAACGAAACATCGACGCATCCAGAATATATATATATATATATATATATATATATATATATATATATATATATTTTTTTTTTTCTTTCAAAACATTTTAATATTTATATATTTTTTTTTTTGGGGGGGGGGATATATAAATAAAAGAAAAAACGCACACTCCCTACATTAAAAAATAAATATATAATATATATCCCCCCCCCCATATAAATATTTACATGTTTTAAAAGAAAAAAAAAATATATATATATATATATATATATTTTGGACGCTTCGATGTTTCGTTTGTTTATTAAAAAGTTTTGTAAAAAGTAAACCGGAAGAAAGAAAGGCGTTCCCTTTGCTGTATGAATGATCCGGAATCCTTATCCCCTGTATGGTCCAAATATTCTTAGCAAATCTTCATGTATTAAAATATTACAAGTTTTGGAAGCTATTTAGCTTTCCTCCGCCACCAAATAACTTTTTTGAAATATCCTAAATTTTAATAGAGTAATTTAATTACGAAATTAAATCAACCCTACGTGAAGTATTCAAACGGTCCTATACTATACTTGAACTTTATTTTAAAGAATTTTTGGGATCAACCAAAAGACTTCCGGGCAACGCAGGGTAACTGAAGGGGTGGGAGGTAACATGGGTAAGAGAATAGGAGATATGATGAATAAGAGTAGGAGGTATCTTGAATATAATGCCTTTGTTTCTTAGTTTATGGACAGGACATGGCTACGACTTTCGTGATCCAGTGTATTCTCTCCAGATGTTTTGCCCCCCCCCCCCTTAAAATCACCTGTTAATTCCTCAACGCACTGAGATCAAATTCTTTACTTAGTATAAAACATTCGGCATTTGGTACACACTTAGTCTAGCACGAGGTGTTGGTGATATTGTAAATAAATGAGTTAAGCTAGAGTCAGTGTTATTTTTATGCATTTAGTCTGATGAATTCTTTTGGAGAATGAAACACAAACGTTTCTCTGTGCCTTACTTGCCATAAGTATATTTTTATACTACGAATTTATTTACTTAACTATTTTGATCCATTCGCTTAACTAGAGAGTTGCTTCTGGCTAGAGAGTTGCTTCTGGCTAGATCATCATAAATGCCCCTATTTATCCGGACTCTACACCATGATCCATTCCCTCTAATATCTAGGCCATAACTATCTATCTTTTTATAACATAGATTAAACCACACGATGGTACATTTTATCTGCCAATCAAATAGCTCTCCTTCATTATGGGCTCTAAAGAATCTCAAGTTCAATGAATGGTATTAAAGCCAAATAACCTGAACAAATAATAACCCAATATTTTACAGAGTGACTGTGACTGACAAATGTCAATCTGTGGCCTTCAACATAGAATTGATTCTGATTGGCTAGAAATAAAGCATTACCATTTCTATGCAAATTAGTGCCTGCCTCCATTAGACAGATTAGTAACAGCGCCACCTATGAGAACAAACTGTTTTCTCCAATTTACTAATTATTGAGGAAAGCATATTTATTTGCCTCCTCTGCAGGAGGTTATACACAAGGTTAGGTGAGGGTTTGAAAAGCCAGTACACTGGGTGAAGTGCACTATGGCCTACAAATATGCCTGAGCAGCCCCGTCGGTATTTCTCGGTAGGGGTGCCTCAGGCGATTAGCAATAAACTAACCTCTTCTCAAAGAGAAAAGTTAAAGCCTAGGAAGGGTGACCTGCGAGAACTGATCCGAACCCTACCTCAGTTCGACAGAAGCAAGTTGGACTGATTGTCGAGGACGTATTCTCGACTGGTATGAAAAACACTTACTCAAGCCATTTAATCTCTTGGTGGAAATAGTTAAATCCAACTTGAAGAGAGTTTATTCCTCCACCACGATGTCTTCTCAATGCTATCTTTCTCCTTCTGAAAGCAGCACACAGAGCACAGTCTTTTGTTGAGATAATGGAACGTGCTCGACTGAGCTCTAATCTCTGGTTCCTCCGTGCAAGACATTCAAAGCAAAAACTCGTCTCTCTAACACAATGTAAAGAACTTTTCTTTTTTCCTCCATGTGCCTCCGGTCAAACAGAATTTGAATGAACAGAGTTTCGTTCCAAGAACTTCCCATCTACAGAACACGTTATCACAGGACTGCTTCGCTGCACACTACAACATGGTCATCGTCAAATCCAATGTCAATGTCAACAAATACTTCTCATATACCGTCCACATAAGAATTCACATTTTTTCGATTCCATTCATCATTTTCAATCCTTTCATAATATTCATCATCATCGTCCAACTGACAATCTATCCATCTCATTAACCTTTATCCTCGAGTGGCTTTTGGCCTTGAAAAGTGGTGACTCATTAGTAAAAAACAAACCTTTTTATCACCACATTCATAGAGATATAGATGATAAACAGGGTTGGGATCGTTTTTCAATTTCATTGAAATGCATTGTGGTTGATTAAATTTTGTAATTCATTTTTTAAAATTTCATTTTTATTTCGAACACCATTTTTAGATTGGACATTTTTATCCTCATGTTCCTAAAAATCAAGAAATAAATGCGATAAACAGAGTTTGAATCGTTTTTCAATTTCTTTTTTTTTTTTTTTTTCAGAATTGAAGGCTGTTGCTGCTCTTCTTGGTGTGTCTAGTATGACGCTCTACCAAGGCTTGACTACAAGAACCTATATTACACCAGAAGGCATCAGTGTGATGCCTATATCTAGTGCAAACAAAGTAAGTTTTTAAAACCTTTTATTCGCTCCAAACAAGGCACATTGCCACTGAGACGTAAGGGGCCATATCCATAGGGGCATCCTAAGTGGGGAGTTATGCAGCGAGTTGTTTGTTCACATTACATTTAAATTTCTGCATCTTGATACAGTCAGGGAAACAGGGAGCAGGGAGTGAATTAGAAAGGTCAGAATATTGAGGAAAGAAGCTATTAGAGTAGAAAGCCTTCTGACATCTGGTGACCTTTAGAGTGAAGGGGTGGGATTTAGCTGATTGTCAGGTTGGTCGGGTGTATTCACGTCAAGGGGGCACCAGAGCAGCAAGTTCGTCAGATCATATTCCATTGAAGTACTTGTTAAACAAGCACAGGGATGCAACATTACAGCGATTGGGCTGGAGTTTGGTAGACAGTGTGAAACCTATTAGATTAGAGACTCTTTTTTGGACCCTGTCTAAGAGGGAGAGACTAGTGGTTGATGCACCAGACTATATGTGATAATACTCGATGCATGAGCAAATAAGTACATAAAAGATGCTGCCAAGGCTGCTGCAAAGAAAGTGAACTTCCTCTACCGGGCTAATAAACTTCTCACACCTGCCAGTATCTTATATCTCTATAAAGCCACCATCCGCCAATGCATGGAGTATTGTTGCCACATCTGGGCTGGTGCTCCAACCACTTGTTTCTAAAAAAAAAGACTCTCTAATCTAATATGTCTACCAAGCTCCAGTCCCATCGCCACAACGTTGCATCCCTGTGCTTGTTTTACAAGTACTTCCACAGAATGTGCTCCGATGAATTTACTGCACTTGTACCCCCTCAACACCAATACCCCCGACCAACCCGACTTGCAGCAAAATCTTCATTATAGAAGTCCCTAGATGCAAAACTTTCTACTCCAATAGCTTCTTTCCTCAGACTGCTTGCCTTTGGAATTCCATCCCTGTTTCCACGGCTGTATCAACATGCAGAAATTTAAATGTAATGTGAATAAACATTTTGTTGCACAACTCCCCACTTAGGATGCCTCCTATAAATCTAGACCCTAATCTTAAATCTAGACCCTAATCACAGCACCCCTTTACGTCTCAGTGGCAATATGCCTTGTTTGGGGTGAATAAAAAAAAAAATGGTTGTAAATTAATTTTTTCTTCCTTTGTTTACTTCAGTCTTGTTAAATACATCTTCATCCATATTGATACACTTTAGACACAAATTCTAATTTGAGAAAAATGTTTGATTCCTTTTTAATTTCAATCTCCATAATGATTTAAACTACATAGGCTGAAATGCAACCGATTTTCTTTGGAAGTGATTTCCTTATTTGAGGCGAGATAATTATAGGCTGGATGCCAGTGAGGTGATGGAGACCAATGCTTTTATTGAGACATCATCTCTAAGTGATTGTCTAAAGAGCGATTCATCTGCCCTTTTGTTTTTTGGTTTTTTTTAAAATTTGTTTTTCCATTAAAAAAAAAGTAGAATTATTTTATGACCTAAGGAAGATTTAGATCTGGACAGTATAGGGAGATGTGTGCAGAACACAAGACTTCAATGGTATGGCCACATTGAAAGAATGGATGAGAGTTTTTGGGTCAGTAGATGTAGAACAGTTAAGATAGCAGGTCCAGTTCATAGGAGAAGGCCAAGGAAAACATGGGAGGAAGTGATAAGAATGAACTTGAGAGAAAGAGGGATAAATAAATAAAGACTTGGTCAGAGATATGTTAGTTTGGGAGTCAATTTCTTAAGCTGTTTAATGCATGCAGCATGTAAAACGGACGTTAAACCGGTGATGATGATGATGTGGATGGATGGATGGATGGATGACAAATTCATTGCAAACAATTTACGTTTTGATGTTTGTGCATGAAATTGATTTTGAAAAAAAAAAATGATAGATTTTTCCTTCTTCTTTTTGACAGGTCCATGCTTCCAGAGATGCTCTTGCGCAAGCATTGTATATCCGAACCATACATACAATCGTACGTAAAGCTAATAGTCTATTGAAAACCCAGCCCACAAAGAAAAAAGGACGAAAGTTATCCACCGGCAGTAACAAATCAGGTAATCTTGATGAAGTAATGATTCTCGGGTATATTTGCTTCGTACGATTGCTTCCCTAATCAAAAGAGAGGGTTAGAGTTTTCATTTATTTATTCTCTCATTAATTACCCAGGTCATTAGTTGCTGAATTTGTTCCATTTTTATAACCGAACCATACGTACAATCGTTGTAAGAATATTCCAGCCATCAAACTGCTTCTTTTGTTCCAGCTCGTTTGACTCTTTGGTCTAGTGGTCTCCATCAATTCGCTGTTTTGATACCTCATTGTAATACAGCTTACTATTCCAGTAGCTTCTTTCCAAGAACTGCAGGCTTGTGGAAATCTCTTCCTGCTGACTATTTTCCTCCTACCTAAGCCTTGGTATCTTCAAGACTAAGGCCAATAGGCATCTCCTGTCTTTGCGATAATCATGTTTCGTTCTTGTTAGCTTCTTACATCAAGTGGCTTCATGCCTTGTCTGGAGCGATTTCCATAAAATAAAATAAAGCAATGACAATATTTTTATATGAAAGGTTCGAACTATTTTCTTTTTTTAAATAAAAATGAATCGCTCTATTGCTGACATTGAGAGCTTTATTGGCAGTCTCACAACATATCTTTGAACCCTAACCCAACAGTCTTCAGCCATTAAACTGAATTTACTATGATAACATTTTATAACTTGGTGCTAAAAATGTGTTAAAGGGGTTTACATCAAAGACTATATATTTTTTTTATCGAGCACCGTATATCATACGCCTATCGGTCTCGTTCCGAGGAATAGTTATTTTAGCCTCATCTAATAGCTCATCTCCTTCATTCCCACAATCCTCTTGATGTAGCTTCGTTGGATAGCCTCAAGCTCTGAGGTTAGTTTGACACTATGGAGTGGGTGCAGTAGTCCAGTCGACTTAGGACAAATGTCTTCCATAGCATAAACATTGTCTCTCGATCCTTTGTCTGGAAGTCCTCAAGATCCAGTCGTCTGCACACTGTTGCCATCATCGTGATGTGTGAAGAAAAGGATGCATTGTCATTCCTGTCTATTTAAAGTTTGGGTCAATTTTAACCACCACAACAGGTGGCTTTCATAATGTTATCATTTATTATTTAAAATTAAGTTTTATCAGCCTCGACACAGGCCAGAGCTCTAATTATAGACTATGCATATGTACTTACATATTCATACATGCTATAAATATAGATATATATAACTATTGATTTTTATTCATTTATGAATCTGTGGTTAGCAATATAAAATTCTTTATATAAAATAGTGTAGCGGAGAGCATGAGGAGCAGCCGACTGCCGTGAACGAAGACACTTGTCTGCGTCAATCAAAGAGACGACATTTTGTTTGCTGTTTGTGCAGTGGAGAGCTGCCGGCGCAAACCCGGAAACACCCACTTTTGAAAAATTTAATTTAATTTTCGAAAGTAAACGGCAGTGGGCGGCTTATGTTGCACATGGCTCATTAGCATAAGTGAGATGTTGCCGCTATAAAGAACATGACAAACGTGATTTTGGCAGATGCGTTGGTCAGAGAAAGTGAACGGAAGAGAAAGACAAAGTGGCGCATTATTTTTGGATAGACTTTTATTTTTCGTAAAAAGCAGAAGTGACGACAAAATAATTCCAGGGTCAAATTATTTTTGGCTAAACGCTGTATTGACTCGTTCAAATAGGGTATTCAAAAAGCAATTCTGAGAACATAATCAAATTTATTGAGTAACATAATTTATCAATTTTATTCTGAGAAAAAAAAATGTTACAAAACATTCTCAGGTAAAATTTGGTCTTGGTGTTTGTTCCCCACTATCTCAATGAGTTTTGAGTGCTTCTTAGTCATTCCCTGTCATGGAAGTGATGAAAACTGATTTCTTTTACAGAAGATCGCTTAAGTTCACATCCATCGTTCAACAGCTGTACGTCAGACAGATCAACAATGGGTGCAGCCAATGTGCCTGATGTGAAACAGTCTGCAAGTTTTGTTAATATTCTTGACATGTTTGGCTTTGAGAGTTTCAAAGTAAGTAAACTGTCGTCATCATCGTATTTTTATTTTTTTTACATATTTTCTGTATCTGCACATAAGTTGCTTTTACATATGTTGGCTTCTTTCTTTCTCCTTCTTTCCCTTTCTCTCTCCTGGTGATACCAGATCAGGCTGCCCTGTGGCTCCCTGAGACGAAATTCACCTACATTGACGTTTTTTTTTTTTTTTTTTTTTTTTTGTAAAACTTAATTATGTTCTACAAAACCAAAAACAAAAACAACAGCCCCTCTCCCTTTCTCCCTCCCCTTTTTTATTTTTATTTTTCCTACCCTACTCCCGGTCCTGGATATGACCTTAAACTACATCCGATGGTGAGATCCGGCTTACGGACTTTGGGGAATGTGGAGCCTCCTCTTAATTACCATTGCCCCCAGGTCCACCCTGACCCGGAGTGGTAGTACCTGTTAGGGTCCCAACTATGGGTTAAATAGAAACAGATATTAAAAGGGGAAGGAAACAAAAAAGAGAAGAAAACAAGACCAGATTCGGCATTAAATAACCCCAAAAGGGTTGATATGCCGTAAAACAAAACTACCAAACTACCAAACCTTTCTCTCTCTCTCATATATATATATATATATATATATATATATATATATATATATATATATATATATAACTTGAAAAATATATAAATGTTTATATATTTTTTTATTTCTTTTTTATTTGTTGATATATAAGAATACAAAATGTTTTCGTTTTTTTAAATCTTTCTTTTTTAAAAGAACAGAATTTTCGTCCATTTCCTTCAGCTTTCCTCAGTGTGTGTGTGTGTGCAGTGGGTGGTGGTAGCAGGTGAAAAAGAGTATAGTCAACGAGATGAAGAAATGTTTACATGTGACTCGCATGTGTGTATCCCTGCATCTTCACACTTAAAGAGGCCAGTAATAGATCTGAGAGAGAAAAAAGGGATAAATAAATACCTGTCCAAAGATAGGTTAGTTTGGAAGTCAATTTCTAAAAGCCGTCCAACACATGCCAGCATGTAAAACAGACGTTAAACTAAATATGATAATGAAGTGAGTCGTGATAGAATGTAAATATTATTTTTGTTTTTAATTTAATTTAAAAAAAAACAACTTTTGTTTTATAAATTACAAAAAAAACAACAAAAAAAACTGTCAATCTAAGTAATTCAGAATTATTAACATTGTTTTTTTGTGATGATGAAGAAGAAAAAATTACAAGAATTAGAATAAGCACTAACGTATTAAATGTCTTCTACAATTAAAAAAGCACATCAAAAGCACATAAAAAAAAAAAAGATTATATCAAACTTTATTTCTTCTACAATTAAAAAAGCACATCAAAAGCACATAAAAAAAACAAAGATTATATCAAACTTTATTTCTTCTACAATTAAAAAAGCACATCAAAAGCACATAAAAATACAAAGATTATATCAAACTTTATTTCTTCTACAATTAAAAAAGCACATCAAAAGCACATAAAAAAAACAAAGATTATATCAAACTTTATTTCTTCTACAATTAAAAAAGCACATCAAAAGCACATAAAAATACAAAGATTATATCAAACTTTATTTCTTCTACAATTAAAAAAGCACATCAAAAGCACATAAAAAAACAAAGATTATATCAAACTTTATTTCTTCTACAATTAAAAAAGCACATCAAAATACAAAGATTAAATCAAACTTTATTTCTTCTACAATTAAAAAAGCACATCAAAATACAAAGATTAAATCAAACTTTATTTCTTCTACAATTAAAAAAGCACATAAAAATACAAAGATTAAATCAAACTTTATTTCTTCTACAATTAAAAAAAACTAAATAAAAACTAAAACAAACAAAAACCAACAAATTAATAAAAACAATAAATACATAAATAAATGATTCAATTACAACTTATTCTTTGTTTTTCTCCTGCCAAAACTAAGAGAAAAATAATAAAACACCTTAAATGACAACGATATAGCCACAAAAAAACTAACCTTTGAAGACGATTGCAAAGATCGAAAGTATAGAAAACGGACGTTTATCTTCGAGTGAAGACAGGCAGTGCTCGGGAATCTAGTGGATAAGAGAGAGAGAGAGACGGAGACGGACGGTGTTAGAAGTAGAGAATAATGTGTCCAGCAGTTTGGATGGGGAAAAAGGTTAGAATCCATAAGTAAATATCCTATGTAGATGTTCATGTTATGAGGATATTTGTATGAGAAAGTCCGTACGTACGCATGTGTTAAAGTCATGCCGTGTGTGTGTTACATTAAGTCCACATGTGTGCAACTGTCGCCATGTTGGATTTGGAAGTCTTCTTGTCGAACCTGGAGCCAGACGGCCGGGGTCCCAAGAGAGAAGTTTGGGGGTTGAAAAGAAGCGCTGTGGATGAGTCAGATAGCTGTGCCATCTCGTGGCCAAAAAGAAGTAGGGTGTAGAAAGCGCCGTCTTTTATTACCACCGGTACCCATCTCAGTTCGTATGAGAATGTTTCTGATTGGGGAAAATTGCGCCAATCAGCGCTCAGCTCAGAAGTCAAGCATAGATTAAAAATATCGCTAATGGCAGTTTCTTGCTGTTGCCGTTTATAGCCTACTGCTACTATAAAAGCACTTAAGATGGTCGAAAAAAAAACTCTCGGTTCAACAGCCTTGTAACTCTCGCTTCTCTTATTTTGTCCTTTAGTCCTCACATTCCATGAGCGATGTTTCTGACAAAGGGGGTAAAATTGCTGTTTTCTGGGTCGGAATCTATCCATCTAACACTTATCATTGGTTAGTTTTTGATCCTGAAGTGGTATTTTTTTAACTCCTTACTTAAGTGGTTTCATGCCTTGTCTGAACGATTTCCATTAAAAAAAAAAAGAAAATTACCACCGGAGACCCGGAAACTAGCTTGCCGAGTTGAGCCAATGAATAAGAAAAATAACGAAAAGAGAAACAATTTTGTCATCTTTAACCAAACATGTATCAATAACGATTTGCTGCCTAAATAAATATATACATATATATAACTTGCACCCGGCATTGTTATGGAAGTGATGAGAATCCTGTGTGCTTCTGCTCTCAACCCTGAACCCCATGTCTATCTTATTTCTTTAATTTCTAAAATAAAGTAAGACATCATCTTTACTGTTTATGGATATCCAGTGTGACTGCTGACACCACAGCATTCTAAAAAACCCTCATACAAAATTATTACTCCCATTGTATTCGTCGTAAAATTTTGTTTGATCTTGCTATAAGTCTTTGTTTTCAATTGCATCCCTGGTAAGCGATAATAGGAATCGATAATCGAACACTATTAACTCTAGATGGAATCGGAGGGAAATTTGAATGGTGTCAAAAAATTCCTTGAAAAATTTCATCCTTATTAAAACTAATTTGAATTTTTAATAACAAACAAACTTATACCTTATGATTATTTCTTTTAAATTTTCTCTTATTATAAGATATATTCTTCTTTCTTTTCTAGGCGAATAGGTTGGAACAACTCTCAATTAACCTTTGTTCTGAGACAATCCAGAGTTATTATAACTCGCATATTTTACGTTCAGTTGTGACAAGAGTTCAGTCTGGTGATGGCATCGGAAACACAGACCCTAGTCACCATGTCGACAATGATGAGAACGATGTGAGAGACGAGATGGAGGATAATCAATATTTTGATAACCGACCAATTATTGATCTGATTTCACATCCAGTAAGTTTCATTCTTTTATCATCCATTTTTTTTCATCCATTTTTTTACTTACTGTAAATTGTTTACGAGAGCAATGTAGAGAAATTTCATGGTGAATTAATGGAAATCGATTTTAAATTTAGTGACTTACTAGCTGGCTTTGCAAGCTCGCTGTCGCTTCACAAAGTTCGCCACTTGAAATACTTGAAACATTAATTTCAAATAATAAACAATTTATTCATAACTTTGTTGTAAACACGATAGATAAACATTAAAATTTTGGTAATTTCGATAGAAAGTTATTTATCTTTTAAATATGAGTGTAAAGAAAGAAATCAATTTGCCTTTTCACTTGCAATTTAGAAATAGATCGCAACTTGTTGAGAATCAAGTCGGTCCCTCTAAAGAAAGGAACGTTTGAAGAACATAAATGCTAACTATTTGTCCAGTAAATAAAAAAACAATATTGCAAAACAGAATTGTGTTATATTAAAATCAAAACAATCATTGGATTAAAAACAATAATTAATTCATAAAATGTCATTTTTCAAAATCAATATGCAAATTAGTTAACCTTGCGACTGATACCGCATATAAATAAGCAGTATATAAAAAAAGATGGTGCATCCATTGTGTAAAGTTGAATTAACTTGAAATCGGGTGTTTTGACTTTAGCGTTTAGATTATGTTTTTGTATTACTTTTAATTAAATACCACAAGTTCCACTCGGTGTTGCCCAGTAAATAATGAGGATCCCTGTGTACTCTTCCTCCCAGCCCTGAACCCTATATTACCATTTTATTGTGGTCCATGATTTTCAAGGTTTCATTTTCTTCTTTATTTATGTCATTTATTTATTCACATCATCTTCTTACTCTTTTTCTTCTTTATTTACCTCATCCTCTTATGTTGTGGTGTCTTGGTTCCCAGTTTTGGATTGAGTATTTTAAATGACGGTCACGTCTTTAAGGATTTCCAAGCACCACGGTAACAATTAATATATGTGTAACTAAATTGGTGAATGAACCAGGTCGAAAAAAACATATGTTTTGAATTGATCACCATTTAGCAAGTGCTAAATTTTTTAAATAGAATTTTGTTAATAACAAAAGAGAAAACGTAAGTTAAAGAATAAAACATTTATATAACAACAATTCTACAAAGATGTCAAATATAACAGATCGAAGTTTGTTGAAGAGTGAAATGTTCGCAAAATAGGAAACAGAACATGAGCGTTAGGTTTGTTTTTAAGTTCCGTGTGTGTGTGTGATTACATACTTGGGTTAAGCTGTGATTGGGAACACAGCAGCCGTGCTTAAAGTGGATTTTTGGCTTGACACTTTAAGTGGCTGTTTCTTGTTGTTGCTGTTTCATTGGGAGTCGAGGCATGCTTTCTGTGTCACCATGGAAGAACGCGTGTTTCATTTCACACTCACTTGTTACACTCAGATTAAAAACACGTGTGAACCCTTTGTACTTAGTTCGCACTCTGTGCCAAAATCTGTATGTACTTATTTTATTAGCAAATGACCTCAGTGATTCCCTCTTCAAGAAGAAAGAAAGAAATGAAAAGGAAGAAGATGAGGAAAGAGAAAATAGTCAGCCGAACGAACCAAGAAAGAAAGGGGGTAACTAATACAAGCTAACACTTTCCTTCAATGCCCGTTCGTCTCATCGATCTCTGATCTGCCATAATGTTACTACTATTAATACTACTACTCCCTTCATTTTCATTTTCACACCACTTTTTATTTCATTCATTCTTCACCCCACCATCTAAAAGATTCAAGGTGCAAACAAGCAAGCAAGATTATCAGAGTATATAGCAACACGTGTGAATTATACTCTCTCTTCTCTTTCCTGTCTTTATACACCATATGTTTTTGCTCATCCACTCCTCCTCCCCCTCTGTCTGATGGATGCTGCCTGTCTCTCGGATACATTCTGAGCTGATGTGACCAGCATAATGTCCAGGGACAGCTCATATTCATTCACTAACTTCCTGATGAGTATTTCGCTTGCTGAACGAGTACGTACTCTCGTCTTCCTGATCAGAGTGGAAATTGTGGGTTCATACCTTTCTCAACAGTATTAGTGTGTAAATGACAACAATCGATTTGATCCGATTTGAAGTCAGCATCACCGATTCCATAGTCTCCTACAGTATCCATTAGGCCAGCCTACCCCCACTCCCCTCTATATAGTTTTGCTTTAAACGACATTCTAGCTTTGGATCCCATTCTAGAGTTTTGCATCAGTGTGGTCATTGACTTTTCGATGTTTGAGTTAATCATTGAACAGGTCATCAGTATTTCTCAAGGTTTTCTGGAGAAATAAGAAAAAACGATGAAAGAAATCATTTGCTCATCCTCTCTCCCACCTGGCGGTCACTCTCCAAATGCCTTCTGAGTTTTGTATTTCATAAAAATGCTTAACCTAACCCACATGTCGCTAACATGCATATCTAACACGTAATATGCATATCTAATACGTAATATTCAGCATCTGGAGAGAGTTCAAAGACTGGCTATTCAAATGGTGCCGGGTCTACGGGATCTGTCCTATGAAAGCCGACTCCAGAAACTTAACCGTTTCTTCCTCGAGCACCGACGATTACGTGATGATCTCATTTTGGCCTACAATCTCATCAATGGTCATTACGATATACCTCAGAACCTATTATTCACTCTTGCACCAGTAAGAGGTCTATGCAGACACCACAAGAAACTATTTCATCGCCGATTTCGATTAAACCAGAGGAGGGTTGCCTTCTCAATCAGAATCCCTGGACCTTAGAATAGTCTCCCAAGAGAGGTAACAAATGCGCCAACAACACATCAATTTAAGGTGAATTTGGACATGTGCTAGGCTACTGTATCCTCTTCTGTGCAAATTTCTACCACCCTTTCCCTACATGTCAACAGAAACATGGTTGTTTTATTTTTTGCCAAATTAATTGAATTGAATAACAATCTTCCATTTCAATTGTTATTTTTTTTCTAATCAAATTCTATAATAAATTTTTTTAGGTATTTTAGTAACTGTTTCTACATTTCTATTATTTATTTCTTCATTTACTGAGTTTTTAACTCACCTAATGAGAATTGGAATTTCTCTATATTTAAATAAATTCATATTCTGTTCCTTGATTATTGAGAATTTAATCAAATATTTTACGATCGTGAAAAGGAAGGTGATTGTGAATTTCTTTTTGCACATGTTGCTTACATTAGTCTTTCCATTTCTTTCACGTAATTCAGCATTTTTTTAAAAAAGGTCATCTCTCCTTTGTCTGCATTTCTTAAAAAAAAAAAAAAACTCAATGAACTACAACCAAGTCTCATTGTGAATTTTATTTTATTTTCATATTTTTTCTTAAACTTGTACTTTATAATTATTTTTTTTAAACTCATTTTTTTCTTTCTGTGCCCCCCCCCCCTCCGAAAAAAATGGTAGCGCATCAATTAAATTATCATACGTTCTAGCTGGCGATTTAAAAAAAAAAATTTTTTTTTGATATGGCATTCGCAATCCTTTTCTTTTTTTCTTACAGGTTTGTGGCATTTTCACATTTCTTCATGAAACGGTCGAAGACAATGCAAATCCTACCAAATTTTTTCTTCACAGAATCGAGGCCTCACATCATCGAAATTCATTGTATGTTTTTTCTCTTTTGCATTTTAAACCTTTTTTCACTGGCAAACTTTTGCATGAAAATATCATAACCGATTCTCTGGTCTATCCGTAAAAGGAAAGTACTTGAAAAATAAAAATCTATGAATTCTCCACCAACTGCCTTCTGCACCAACTTCTCTATCAACTTCACTTTGCTCACTGAGCATTGACACTCTTCAAAAAACAAAAGAGTACAGTTTTTATACTGTTAAATCCACCCCTATGCAAATTGACTCCCCACCAGAGCCATCCAGCAGTTAGAGACTCCAAACAGCCAATCTGCAAAGGGGGGATAACTCAAATGGCACTAAACCACACCCCTATGCAAATTGACTCCCCAATAGAGCCATCTAGTGGTTAGAGACTCCAAACAGCCAATTTGCAAAGGGGGGATAACTCAAATGGCACTTAACCACAGATTCCATTTTTTTTTCTGAACTTTTGAGATGAGGATTTATAGTTTGTATTTTTGTGTTATTCGAACTACTATTCTCATCTTGGTTGTTATTTTCACAATGTTTCAGCTGATGTCACTTCTAACCTTTTCAGGTGTATCTTTTCAATCTTTGGAATCTTTATGTCGAAATTAGGAACTCATATGGAATTTCAAACTGAACTCATTATGTACAT
Source organism: Sepiola atlantica (assembly GCA_963556195.1). Taxonomy (NCBI): domain Eukaryota; kingdom Metazoa; phylum Mollusca; class Cephalopoda; order Sepiida; family Sepiolidae; genus Sepiola; species Sepiola atlantica. The sequence continues at coordinate 73,137,518 of OY744532.1, read as the reverse complement.
TGTTCTTGTTCTATCAGCCATGATCGGGTATAAGTGTTCATTTTTATGTTATTTTTAATTATTATTGCCTGCAAATGGGTAAATGTGGTATTGTGGTGATTGTTGAAGTGAAAGTGGTGGACAAATGGTAAAAGAGAGAAAGAAACAGGGCTTGGACAAATTGAACCGACAACACCCCTACTTCATACACTTTTGAGGGCCTTGTTCCTAATTTGTTACCATTATATTATCATAATTTTTTAACCAAATAAATAAAGTGTAGTATCTATTCCAGCTCCCAGGATCGCATTTCAGATGTTGCCGTGTATTTGATCCCCTGTTTCAGGACTATATTAAATTACTGGCTCAATATATTTTTCTGTCTGGCAACAGGATTCTTGTTAGACACAAATACAATACGGCAATTGACAAACACAAGAATTTAGTTGAATATAAAATAATCAGTTTGTTTGGACATAAAAAGATAACCCCCCCCCTCTTTCAAACATGATCCTGTACAACCAATCAGAGCCTTTTGCATCTATGCCCGCCCCCCTCTCACTAATAACTGACAAGATCCCAAGTAAAAATATAACTTTTTTTCATTTCAAAGTCACATGACCAATTTCTCATTCCTGATTGGTCAATGAACAGTTTTCTTGATATGAAACAAATTTATTTGTATTAGAATTTTGCTTACTTTTGTTCACCCCAAACAAAGCATATTGCCACTGATGCGTATGTGGCTACTGTGATAGGGGCCAGATTTATAAAGAGGGCAACCTGAGTGGGGAGTTGAGCAGCAAAATGTTTGTTAACATTTCATTTAAGTTTCTGCGTGTTTGTACGGTCGGGGAAGCAGGGATGGAATTTCAAAGGGAAGTGGTCTGAGGAAAGAAACTATTAGAGTAGAAAATCTTACAGCATCTACGGACTTCTACAGAGAAGGGGTGTGATTTTGCTTTGCTGCTAGTCGGGTGGATCAGGGGTATTTACGTTGAAGGGGAACAAGTGCAGTAAGTTCATTGGAACACATTCCGTGGAAGTACCTGTAAAAGGCGACAGGGGCTTGAGCTTGGCAGCCAGTGCTGGATCTGTTAGGTTAGAATTTTTTTCTTGCACCTTGTCCAAAAGCGAGAGACTTGTGGTTGGTGCACCAGCCCAGATACTCCATGCACGGGTGAATGGTAGCTTTATAGAGATATAGAATACTGGCAGGTGTGAGACGGTTTCTCGCCTGGTAGAAGAAGCCTACCTTCTTTGCGGCAGATTTGGTGTGTTCAGGAGCAGTACTTTTTGAAACTTTATAATCTCTATCTTCCTTAGTTATATGCTTAGTCATGGTCTTTATGTTGGCTGTCGTTTTTTTTTCAAAAGTTATTAATTCCAATATTGAACACCAATTGATTACTTAACTATGACTAATTTTTTTTTCAAAAGATTATTAATTCCAATATTGAACACTAATTGATTACTTAACTATGACTAAATATTTTTTCAAAAGTTATTAATTCCAATATTGAACACCAATTGATTACTTAACTATGACTAATTTCGTTTTACATTTCTTAATTTCTTGTTGATGATTTAATTTTTTTTGTTTCAAATAGCATTCACAATCCCTTTTTCTCTCTTCCCCCTTGTCATTTGTATACATCTCTTGCCATATATTTCACCCCTCCATACATCTTGTTCTCTGCTGCCAATCTGTCAGCTTCATTCTGAGCTGACGATGGACTGTCCCAAAACAAAGATTCAAGTTGAAGGTTAGATTGACTTGCATCTTCTCAGCTGAAATCATCTTTTGAATTTGTTCAAACCATCTCTCACCCATTGATTAACCTACGTCACCTTCACTAAACACTTCACAAATAGTTTTACACATTTCTGCAGTGTTTTCAACCTCTTTTAAGGGAGACTATGATCACCTTAAACATAAATTAAACTTTTGGTCATTCATTTTTTACCTTGATAACAACTGACAAAAATAAGAAATGTACTGATTTTTGGTTTTGTGATGTAACTAAGTTACCACACTGAAAATGATGTACTAAGGAGTCACCGCTTATCAAGGCCCAAAATCCACTTGAGGATAAGGGTTTGTCAGGTGGACGTTGAGACAAAATTTTATTATTTAAGGGGACAGCTCAACAAGAATTTGTTAACATTGGACTTGAAAACGACCCTGTTGTAGTCAGCTGGGAAGAAACCCCGCAGTATTGTGTTCCACAGACGGGTAGGACAGAAACTCTGTTCATGGAAGCTATGTTTAGTTTTAGGTACACAGAGGAAGAAAAGAAAATTATTTACAGTGGTTGTAGCTAGACGGGTTGGTCAGACCAACATTATACCTGTTATATGAAGTATTAAAACAATGCTGAAGTGCAGTACCTATTGTGAAAAGATAAATATTTGACAGCATGCTGAACGTTGGGTGTGTGATGAAGGTGGAGAAGGAAGTAAGGAGGAATGTTATGGTGGGTGGTAGGGTAGTTTGTGGAATGCTGGGATAGTGGAAGAGTATTCATGAAAAAGCAGCAGGAAAGTTTAGGTCGTGGAGGAAATAAGAAGAAAAAGAAAGAAATGTTTGCGGGAAGTGAAAATTAGTGGGTAGTGGAAGTAAGTTTTTTAAAACTTTTTTAGGAATGTAAAAGATGTGCGAATGTATGTAGAATGTGAAATTGACAAAATGGAGTTTGTTTATTATCCTTATTCCTGTGGATACCTATACATCTTGCCTCTTGCAAACGATTAATTCTTAGGTTTGTCTGTTTAATGACATATCAACCCCCTTTTCGTGTTATTTAATGCTGAAACACCAGAGTCATTACATATTATTAATTGAACTCAAGCTGGGTGGGAGGGGGATAAGGGATTGTGGGTTCATACCTTCCCCACAACTATTAGTGCATAAATGACCACAACAGATCCGATTGGATCTGAACTTGGCATAGCCGATTCCATGATCTATGATAGCATCCAATTGGTCAATGACGCACCCTTCCTGGAAATAAGGTTTACCATTAAATCTAAAACAATACATGTACACAAAAATGCTTAGAAGATCTGCATCCATGCAAACGTGTCCTTGTGGTCTCTTCCTAAATGCAGTCATCATTTTTATCGCTATCCATGGGAGTGCATGATTAGAGCAATGGATACTATCACAGCCCATGGAATTAACTGAGTTAACATCCTATTGAATCTATTGTTCTCATTTGCCCACTAATTGTGGCAATATTGCTTTGGACGTTGTGTTAATCTTGGTCGCAGAACCAATGTAGCAAAGTTACTTGCTTTGGCCGAAGAGGTATCTCTTGGGACCGGCACCAATGTGGCAACATCGTTTGCTTTGGACGGCTGGGCGATCTTTTCCGGACTTTATGTAACGACGGGACGATGTGTGGCAACATGTGCATGTATGTGCAATGTCTCGTCTTGTTATGGCCAGTGAGCAATCATCGTCTGACGATAGTCACTGTCGTCTACTTCTGAGACTGGCTGGCTGTTTAGTCGGGACCATCGTGCTGCAAATCAAACATTATGTAATAATGGAACAAACCATTTTACTTTTTATATAAAAATATGATTTATTATATTTTGAAAAGAAACATCTCAGAGCGCACGACAAGACGCATGCGTCTCTGTCAGAATTCAAACCAGTCTCAATTTTCAATCTCTTTACCAGAGAGAGAGAGGAGGGGGGAAGTGAGAGAGAAGGAGAGAGAGACAGAGGGATGGAGAAAGAGAGAGAGAGAGGGGGAATACAGCCGTCATCAGTGTTTCAACAAATCTCGGTGACAGGTTTTCTTTGACCTCTTGAACCTGGCTGGTGTCTCCAGCATTGTTTATATTTTAGCTGACATCGGATTACACCAAATACCCCGATCAGTGAGTTGACATTTTTAGTGCAGCAAATTCACTTTATTTGCAACTCAAGTCTGACGCAAGGGTTACGAATATAACGGGGAGCACTTAGCTCCCCAAAAGCTCACGCATTGTGCCACATAATAATGTTGGGAAAGGTATGCATCTGCACCTGTCAACCCTATCCAGCTATTGGTAAAACAGCAAATTTTGTTCAATCAATTACATCCAAGAATCTTTTCCAACAGGAATTGTGTTTTGGCATTAAATATCCCAGAAAGGGTTGATATGTTGTAAAAACACTGAACTCATTAATGAATCGTTGCAATAGGTACTGCGTTTTGGCATTGGATTACCTCAAAAGTTTTAGATGCCCTAAAACAAACTAATTAATGAATTATTTGCAATGGGTATTGTAATAGTCACTTGTAAGTTATCTCCCTTTATTAAAACTCTTTACTGAGGTCACTCCAGAAAAGGAAATGTAGCTTCATCCTCTCTCTCTTTCTCGTCACGGACGCTGGTCAAGTCAGACGTGTAAAACATAAATAATAAAAGTATGAAGTGAACATCACATGCTGCTCTGAATGACAGTTCAGTCTTATTTCAATCAGGGATGTGAGTTTTACGCTTTTTACCGGAATTCCACTTTATTTTTTTAATCTAGAAAAGCGAATTTCCGCTTAAATCGCTAGAGTGTCCCATGAATGTGAGTTCTCCACTTTTTAGCTGAAATCCGTTTTTTTAAAAAATTAGAATTAAATATAAAATCACTTCAAAACTATAATTATTTTTTTACGGTAATGTTTTAAGCTCTATTTATAAGAAAATCTAAATAGCTCAGTTGGTAGAACCTCAGACTGAAGATCTTAAGGTTTCGATTTCCAGTCATGGCACCACTTTATTTGTTGGGGATTTATTATTTACTATTAATGCAATATTCTCCATTTCGAAAAGTAGACTGTGACTGATGAACAGACAGACAAAATCTCTTTTTATATAAGATTAGAAAAACTTGATTTCTGCCAAATTGCTAGAGCTTAACTCCTTATTTTTTCATCGCTATTTGATTGGATTTTATTTCTCTTTCTTCCTCTCTCTTGCTTTCTCTTTCACTTTCTTGATCTTTCTCTCTTTCTTTCTCTCTCTCGCTTTCTTCATCTTTCTTCATCTTTCTCTCTCGCTTTCTCTTTCACTTTCTTCATCTTTCTCTCTTTCTTCCTCTCTCTCGCTTTCTCTTTCACTTTCTTCATCTTTCTCTCTCTCGCTTTCTCTTTCTCTTTCTTCATCTTTCTCTCTCACTTTCTCTTTCACTTTCTTCATCTTTCTTTCTCTCTCTCGTGTTCTCTTTCGCTTTCTTCATCTTTCTCTCTCTCGCTTTCTCTTTCACTTCATCTTTCTCTTTCTTTCTCTCTCTCGTATTCTCTTTCACTTTCTTCATCTTTCTCTCTTCTCCGTCTTATTTTCTTTTTCTATCTTTAAATTTTAATTTTGCTGTGAAGGCTAAGACTTCAAACGGTTCGTGATGGGGGGGGGGGCAAGGTATTGAGATGAATTTTGTTTCATCAAAGAATGACTTCATGTCTCCTTTCCCCCACATGCGCACTTGGTGCCTGTCTTTTAATTTGGACTTTCTTGTATAGCAAGATTGATATTTTACTAATTAAACATTTTTCAAATCATTTAAATGTGTTTTTACTACTTATCACTAGAACACATTATCAAACTTGATTTTAGTTGTTGTTTTTTTTTGCACTGCAATTTCTCCAGACATGCAGGTGGGCTAATTCATCTCGATTTCAGCTCTTTTTTACCATTGGCTACTCACACCCCTGATCAATATATTACAGTTATGGATTTGTAATTTCTTCTCATATAGCACCTCGTGTTCCATTGTATGCAATGAATCATTTGCAATACGTATTACACTTAAGCAAAAATGTTTGATATGCTGATATAAACCAAACCATTAGTCACTAAATTGAATTCTCTTCTCTTGGCTATTTTAAAATGATTCATTTTTTTTTTTTTCACAGCTTAACGATAAATCTCAACTCTCCATCACCAGTATTTACCATTCACCATTCTGCAGGCAGTGTTGTCTATGATGCCTCGACATTTACGGAACGAAACAAAGATACCATTCCGGATGATATTGTCTGGGTCTTTTCCCAAGAAAATTGTGTCTTTGGATTTGCGAGTCACCTTTTCTTTCAGGAAATTGGTGATGGTTAGTTCCTCTGTTACTTTCCTTCTCTTTTGTCCATTTTCGTTTCCTCCGATCTTGTTGATCTTCAAAGTATTGTTGTATGGCCCGTTATCTATGACAGACTCGAGTATCTTTGTGTAACTTTGGAAAAATTATAGGAACAACTGCTAAGTTTTAATCACGACGCTGATTCTCGTATGGAAAATTTCATTAAAGTTTCAATTGACAAGATGAAATACACCACGCTTGTCCGAGAAATCCTAATTCTAGTGTCGTAATTGAAACATAGCAGCAAATTTCCATACTAGAATCAGCACCATAAATGTTTGACTGTTTTCGTAATTTTTCAGATGTTACTTGAGTCGGCCATGGGTAGTGGTCTATACAAGTACTATATTGTTTGATGCCTAGAAATGATTATCTATGGATAATAAGAAATTTTTTATTACCTTTGAGAAGGTTGATAATCCTTACATCTAGGCACATTTCCTTCAAGATTCGGGGCAAAGTCTTTTCAGCCTGTGTTCGTTCTGCCATCTTGCATGGCAGTGAGACATGGGCCTCAAACACTTCCAATCTGCAACGGCTTCGGCGTAATGACCATGTCATGATCAGGTGGATGTGCGGCAGCAAGCTGAAGGAAAGGATCCCTTCAACCGTGCTTCATTAAAAACTTAGTAATTCACTAATTACTTATAGAAGCCCTTATATATGGCATAGTCATGTTGACACCGATTCTCGTTAGATCACCGATGTTAAGCAACGTTGAACCTGGTCAGTACCAGATGGGTGACCATTTGGGAATACCAGGCGCTGTATGTTTATTCAATATTATCTATACCATTGGGTATAGATCGGCAAAGGTTAGGACAGTGTCCAAGTGAAGAAAGGAAAGGATAGAAAGTTCTTTGACTGCAGATAGTCTACGAGCAGCTTATCTTCGAGTGAAGATAGCTGGGCTCAGGAAATCCAAGGGATCGAGATAGGAGAGAGAGGAAGGTGGTGTGCCCTTCTTGGTTGCTTGTCGCAGTCGTTCTCTGATGCTTCTTGCTATTGCCAAAAGGGTCCAAAGTAGATCCTCAGGGGACAGCTGAAATAAATACGCCCAGCAAACTGATCGGTCAGTGTACGACCAAACCGGCCAGCAAGGACAGTTCTCCGCATTACTGCTACATCACACACATACCATAATAGTTTACAGCAGGTGCTGGGTATACGTTGGAAAATGTATATGAATGACACTGGAATTCTTGAATGGAGTTCTTGCATCAGCATTGATTCTGGGATACTTCGGTATTGTCTGAGATGGAGTTGCATGTGGTAAGAATGACTGCTGACCAGATTCCTAAACAACGTTCATGATTTAGTTGAATGGAAGTGTCCACCACACAGAACCAAAATGAGGTATAAACACTGTATACAGAACACTTTGATGAAAGCAAATATCAAGGTTAATGGTTGGGAGAAGTAATCTTTTGAGTCGTTCATTGTTTCAGAATGGTAAGGCATCGTTTGAAAGGAATTGCACCCATCATAATGCACCTAAGAGGTTTAGCATTATTCTACTAAGTGTTGTAGCAGTCATGGCGGAAGTCATTTGCCGTTCTGTGTCGTATACATACCAGTCGAGGATCCGATCTCGACAATTAGTCCGGCAGTAACTGGGTCATTTCAATGGCCTTTTATCTGTCGGGCTGAAGTATTGTTCTGGGTGGACCTAGGAGGTGCATCCTCCTATGCCTTGCCTCCCCTCTTTGGGCTGGAGTTAGTTTATTGCTAATTACCTGAGGCGCCCTGACCGGGGATGCTCAGGCTATTTTTAGGAGGCCAGAATGCCCTTCTTTAGGGGCGCTAGCCTGATTCTCCTCAACTTTCGGCCTTGTGCAACATCTTCCTTCGGTGGGAAGGAAGTAAATACCGTCTTGGTGGCAGTCATAGTTACAGTGTCGACTGCAGACTTTCTGTAACATACTATTCCGTACTTGTGAAAAATACACTCTAGTAAATCTACCACCATGTTGTCTAAATTATTATCGGCCCTTCACAACACAAAGCATGGAAGTTTTTCTACATGTGGAGAAAATATACAGTTGGAGGCCGTCAATGTCACAGAAGGGTCCACCAAAATAATGAAGTAGTGCCCTGCGCAAAGGGGTCTGCATGTTTGTCATATTTATACCAGAGAGTGTAAGTCATTCGCATTCACTCTACACATGTTTTTCTTTATTTAAATATAAGGCGATGGCAATACTTTGGCACGGGTTGCAGATACCATCTGCGGCTGATTGCTGTTTTTAATTTGATCTGACAACTTGTTCCAAAAATAACAATAACTTTCCAAATTGAAGAAGAATTGTTAACAAATGTTGCTTCTTTATACCAGTGTTTCTTTCCTTTTTGTCTTAAAAATTTGCTCTCCGCTTTCAGGCTCTCATCCGGGCCCGCAAGGCAAATCGTATAAAGTTTTACCACGAGTTAGTTTTGGCAGGTAAGAGATCGACTTTCTTAATTTTACATTTATATTTCGAGTTAAATAAAAAAAACAAGAACGAATCCATTTTTAAAATGTTTTTTCAATCTGTCCATTTAGACATGAAAATTCTATTTCTAATGTAAACATCACAAACAAAAGAAAAGGCTATTTAAAACGTAAGCATGACAGCGCGGACAGGCTGACAAGATGCTATTTCACATTTAGGTATGACATACCGAGCCACTTATATGGATGTGTGGACATACTTAATGAACTCCTCCTCCTCACCGATTTCATTCAATCTTCACATTTAGCGATAAAAATCTATTATTATACTAAATCTGAGTTAATCAACATTGATTTCCTAAGGATGAGAAGAAAGACGTAAGTGGTGCACACCTCAGCTTTACCCTTTAAGGAGAGTTTCTTTCAAAGCCAAGTGTTAACCAGCGCTTCGACCATTGACTGTACCTCCACCCAATTCCTCTCGAGCTGGAGGCTTGGTCTGAACCACATACCGAGGATTCGAACCAAGCAATCTGTCCAGCAGAAAGGAACTAGAAGAGTGGTGTCACCGCTTCAGGCACCCAACTGCAGGCCGATTAACTTGCTGCAGTTGATTTTGGCCCCTGTGATCGTTTCGTAATGTGTAAGCGCCTCTGTCACCCTCTCGATGTCTTGGAAACACGACAAAAATACGGTGATGTCATCGGCGAACACAGGAAGTTTAGCTTGCGCTCCGCTAGGCAAGGCGATTCTGCGGAGGACCGAACTCGCCTCTCAGCTCCTTAGCTTGCGCAGTAGCAGCTCCAATGCAAGAATGTAAGGCAGGAATGTATTAAAAAAAGGTGTAAACATTTAAATAATTATTTTGTCATTTTAAGATTTAAAATAATTAAATTCATTTTGATTTGTTAAAGTCATTTGCCGTTTTACAGCTGTTTGTAAGAAACACAAATAATTTTGTTTTAAAGAAAAACAAAAGGCGAAAATTGTAAACATGACTATATTTGAAATTCTGACCAGCAGCACCAAGTGAATAGCGTTGGTATATGTATATTTTGCCTGTAAGTAAGCCGTAAAGATTTTTTAACGCCTAAAGGCCTGAGAGTACATGGAATCTGTTAAGCTGAATTCAATTACAGTCGGATTTATTATATTCACTTACACTGTGATACCATTGGAATAGGTATGAACCCCTATTCCATCTATAAGTTAAAATAGCAACTTTAGTTCACAGAATCATTGACAACGTATCATTAATAAAAGCTGTTGTTTTCGTATCATCATTTAATTCTTAAAGTCATTTAATCAATTGAAAACCATATGTTGACTGGATGTTGTCATCTCTGTGTATGTCTACGATCTGTTGCTATTCTGCCTGTGTTGCTGCGATGCCGTGCTAAAACGAAGGTCATCAGAATACTTTCTTACTATTAAAAAATTCAAATAACGTGACAAACATCAAATTCAACAAGATGATGGTTTATTGATTCATACAGCTAATTAGTTACACTTAATTATATAATAGCATAGAGAGAGAGAGAGTCGATTATGATAAGAGTATTGCTCACCATATTACAGTTTTCATAAGAACATAATTAACATGTCTTGTCCTGTGATGCTTCCTCGGTTCATATCCATTTACCTACAATAGACTTCCTTTTCTTACAATCCTAGCTTATACAGGCTTACCAGATGAACACGAGATAACTTGTCCTCAACAAAGTGCAATGCATAAACTCTTCCAAAAACATGTAATCTCAAAAACAGCCACAGACGAATTTATACATTAAATTTCAGCGTTTCTAGACCCTTTTCAGTTAAAAACAAATGATTCATATATTTGTTATATTCAAAATAAAATTGTAAAATAAAATTGTAAATAAAGTATTTCAAATAGATAAAAACAAAATTAATTTCCATAATATAAAAAGCAATAAAAAAAGTTCTTTGAAAATGCAACTTTTTATTTTTTTAAATTCTATATTTTCTATATTTTTTAAAAAATTCTATTTTTTCAAAATTCTATATTTTTAAAATTTTTTCAAAATTCTATGTTTTCTATATAATAGTAAGCAAAAAGAACGAACGTTGCAATCACCAAATAAAAACAATTACATAGAAATACATTAAATTTTTAGGTGATAAAAATCGTACATATTTCTAGGCAGGGCGCCATAGTCCAATGGTAAAACGCTGGAGTATAGACATTAATATCGAAGGTTCGATCCTTGTTAGCCATACTGATGACGGCTGTAAGCCAGAATACGTGTCTATGGATTACTTTTGTGTACGTATAAAATTAATAAAAAAAATATATATATTAACGAAAAATATGTCCTATAAAGTTAAGGGTGACTAATAAGACAATTTTTTGCATCTTAATCACTTAGGAAGTGAAAGAATCGAAATAGTAGTAAGCAAAAACAATTACATAAAAATACATTTAAAATTCTATATATATTTTTATAAATTCTCTATTTATTTTTTTAAATTCTATATTTTATACATTTTTTTTTTCAGGATGTCCAGTCACACCAATTCTTTGACAGAAGATTTTTGTTTGAAACTTGATGAAATTCTTAAAAAGATTGCACTCACCAAAGCACATTTTGTACACTGCATAAAGGTTTGTTTTTATTGAGATTTCAAATTTATTTATTGTGTTAGGGATCTAAACATGGAGATGCAGACATTCAATAGGTGACAATATCAATATCATTAAATGTTTTAAAGACAATATAACCAGATAACGATCAGATAAGACGAAAAACGAAATTTGAATACTGTTACATATTCTAGTATGCAAATGAGGGGACGCGATTCTGGTATAAAACATCATCAATAGAATTTAAATATATTTTTCAAGGAGTTTTTCACCCCAGCACCAGGTCGCGGTCTCCATGGGACCCAGCAAAAAAAATGTACCATAGGTACTTTTGTTTCACTAGAAGAAAGGCTGCATTCTCTTCATGGAACAGTCTACCAGAGGTAGTGACGATGCCTACCATATCCAAGTTTAAAGTCGCCTTGGACAAACATTCAGACAGTATATCGATGTACACATCTTTTAACTGTTCTTTTACATGGCTTGTTGCACTTTTTAACATTTTTTTGTTAATAAATTTGATTTGATTAGTTGTGATTATCTAGTGGTTTTAATTTCTCAAGACTGCACATATGTCTGGAGGCTGTGACTGGAAATTGTCTTGAAGAAAAGATAACAACAATTACAACTTATGATATATTTTATTTTCGGTAAAAAAGAAACAGTCTACTTGCTGATGGCTTCCTATTTTGAAATCGGAAACTGACAATTGGTTTTTAACAGAAAACAGTCCCTTATCATTTTCGTCCGGTTAGAGTTTGGCGATATTTTAAATTCACTAGTTTTAACACATTGAAATCAGTCATGGAGAAAATTTGTGAATAATTAATTCCAGCATTAGTCATTGTTTTGTTTAACATTTCATTAAGAGAGTTAGCCCTTGAAAAGGCAAAAAAAATGTGGACAATAACATGGTTGGCATGGCATGGATTAATTGCCAATCCAAAAAAAGTGCTAAAAATGCCAATGAATAATGTATTTCCAATATATTTTATATTGGATACGTTTTTACTATGATGTTTAATATATTTAAATTTTGTTATATTTCTATTTATAAAAAATAAAATGAAGTAGTTAAAAAAAATATTTTCAATATAAACTATTTAAAAAGTATTTTCAAACCCAAAAAAATATTCCAATTATTAAAAATTGTAAAACTATTTAAAAAATATTTTCAATCAAAAAATATTCCAATTATAAAAAATAGTAAAACTATTTAAAAAATATTTTCAAACAAAAAATATTCCAATTATTAAAAATGGTAAACCTATTTAAAAAATATTTTCAAACAAAAAAATATTCCAATTATTAAAAATGGTAAACCTATTTAAAAAATATTTTCAAACAAAAAAATATTCCAATTATTAAAAATGGTAAACCTATTTAAAAAATATTTTCAAACAAAAAAATATTCCAATTATTAAAAATGGTAAACCTATTTAAAAAATATTTTCAAACAAAAAAATATTCCAATTATTAAAAATGGTAAACCTATTTAAAAAATATTTTCAAACAAAAAAATATTCCAATTATTAAAAATGGTAAACCTATTTAAAAAATATTTTCAAACAAAAAAATATTCCAATTATTAAAAATGGTAAACCTATTTAAAAAATATTTTCAAACAAAAAAATATTCCAATTATTAAAAATGGTAAACCTATTTAAAAAATATTTTCAAACAAAAAAATATTCCAATTATTAAAAATGGTAAAACTATATAAAAAATATTTTCAAACAAAAAATATTCCAATTAAAAATTGTAAACCTATTTAAAAAATATTTTCAAACAAAAAAATTTCAAATTATTAAAAATGGTAAAACTATTTAAAAAATATTTTCAAACAAAAAAATATTCCAATTATAAAAAATAGTAAAACTATTTAAAAAAATATTTTCAAACCCTAAAAAGAAAACAATTATAAAAATGTTTTATTTGATTATTTATGATCCAAAAAATTCCAATTATCAAAAGGCTGTCATTTCGAAGTGAGTGGAAGGTTGATTGATGCTGTGCTTTAATGTACTTACTTGCCCCAAACAAGGTAGGCCGCCACTGTAGACGTAAGGGGCTACTTACTTGCCACAACCTTTCTAACCACTTCCATGGCTAATAGCACTCTTCCCGAGAGTCCAATGTTCAAACTCCTCAGCACAACCTTCCCAAGCAACATGAATTGGGATAACTACATAGAAGATACTGCCAAGTCTGCTTTTTCTACTCCTCATACCTGCCAGTATTCCATATCTCTAAAAAGTCACTATTCGCCCGTGCATGGAGTATTGTTGCCACATCTTGGCTGGTGCACCAACCACTAGTCTCTCTCTATTTTCAAAAAAAAGTCTCTAACCTAATTGGTCCTGCACTGTATGACACTCTCCAGCCTCTGCCCCATCGCTGCAATATTGCATCCCTATGCTTGTTTTACAAGTACTTTAATGGAATATGCTCTTGTCAACTTGTACCCCTTCAACAAAAAATACCTCCAACCCACTTGACTAGCAGCAAAATCCCTCCCTTTCACTGCAGAGGTCCCTATATACCAGAAGATTCTTTTACTCGAATAGCTTCTTTCTTCAGACCGCTTGCCTTCGGAATTCTTTCCTTGCTCTGTTTCCTCGACTGTATCAACATGCAGAAATTTAAATGTAATGCTAACAAACATCTTAATACACAACTCCCCACTTAGGATGCCCACTATAAATCTGGCTCTTAATCATAGTAATTACATCTCAGTGGCAATGTGCCTTTTTTTGGGTGAATAAAAAAAAAGGCACAAACAAGAGTAGTGCTAAGATATTGTACGATAGCGATATTATCAAAGATCTGTGTAAATTACACAGTGTTATTATTTCCCTTTCATCTGTGTTTGAGTTGTCTTTTTTTCTTCTTTGTTCGGCGTCAACTTGTTAAGATCTAAGAGAGACTCAACATTTTTCTCTTAATATTTCAAATTTTTACAACGCATATTTAGTGCTTTTTATTTTGTAAAATATAGAAGACACATCTTTTTTTTCACCAACCAGACATGATGAGTAGAGAAGAATGAAACTAATCTTCCCCCCTCCTCTACTATTTGAGATGTGCAGATGAAACAGTCCACATATCACCTCCATGCCTGGTGTTTCAAAACCCAATGCAATAAAGTGATATGAAATCATCGCAATCCTCATTGTGTTCGACTCCTAACAGAAACAACCATGCGTGAATCTGTAACTGTAATTGACTAACAATGCAACATCTTGAATGTGTTCACTTTGCACTCAGTTAGCCAGTCTTTGGAGATTAGAGCTTTTGTATCCAGCCATTAGTTCTTGGTAACATTCAACAAACAAGTAACCTTCTTAAAAGCACGAAGCCTTCATTGAACATGCAACATGCTCAGTGATCCCTAACACGACTGGCTGGGGTGTTCGCTTTATATTGACAACTGGAGAATGGCTGATTGGTTTGACAGTAAAATCAATATTTGCATAAACTACTTTGCTAATAGTGCATTGCAACAGAACATGCAATTCGATGGGTTTTCATGCCACATGTGCAACAGTCCCACATGTCAAGCTATTCCCCACAAGATAACCCTAACCTCATTCAACGCAAGATAACCCTAACCTCATTCAACGCAAGATAACCCTAACCCTATTCCCCACAAGATAACCCTAACCCTATTCCCCACAAGATAACCCTAACCCTATTCCCCACAAGATAACCCTAACTCCATTCCCCACAAAATAAGATAACCCTAACACCATTCCCCACAAAATAAGATACCCCTAACTCCATTTCTAACAAGATAACCCTAACCCTAATTCCATTCCCCACAAGATAACCCTAACCCTAATTCCATTCCCCACAAGATAACCCTAACCCTAATTCCATTCCCCACAAGATAACCCTAACCCTAATTCCATTCCCCACAAGATAACCCTAACCCTAACTCCATTCCCCATAGGATAACCCTAACTCCATTTCCCACAAGATAACCCTAACTCCATTTCCCACAAGATAACCCTAACTCCATTCCCCACAAAATAAGATAATCATAACTCAATCCTCCACAAAATAAGATAACCCTAACCCCATTCCCCACAAGATAACCCTAACTTCATTCCCCACAAAATAAGATAACCCCAACCCCATTCCCCACAAAATAAGATAACCCTAACCCCATTCCCCACAAGATAACCCTAACTCCATTCCCCACAAAATAAGATAACCCTAACCCATTCCCCACAAGATAACCCTAACCCATTCCCCACAAGATAACCCTAACCCTAACTTCATTCCCCACAAGATAGAAGTCTGTGAATTCCATAATAAAAATCAAATTGGTTTCTTACTGAAATCTTTTTCTGACGTAATTCTATTGTTTTTTTTTTCTTTTTGTTCAGAGCAATGACTTGCAGTCATACCTCACATTTAAAATGGACGCAATATGCCGTCAACTGTCAGCGATGCAATTGGTGGAGACTGTAAATTTGATGAAAACAAGTAAGTAACATAGTCATCATTTAATAAACAAAATATATTTTTACGAATCATTTCTCACTTATTCTTACGAATCATTTCTCACTTATTCTTACGAATCATTTCTCACTTATTCTTACGAATCATTTCTCACTTATTCTTACGAATCATTTCTCACTTATTCTTACGAATCATTTCTCACTTATTCTTACGAATCATTTCTCACTTATTCTTACATATTTCTACGTGTTTTCTCGAAATTTATGTGTCTCTATCTGCTCTCTCTAAATTGTCATATTGTTACATTTTTGAATTTGCATATCCCACGTGTAGTTGTAGAAGATACGAGATTTTACAAACGAAAATCAAATTTTATGGGGAAACGACGAGCGTCGATCTATCGGCGCCATGTTTGAAATAGTTTCCAGGTAAAAAGGGAGATAACTAAAACGTTTGTGATATTTGCAGGATAAGCCTTAGACGTAATCTTAATCTCTACGAATCACCATTAATTGCTTAAAAATGATTTCTTTTGTAAAAAGAAAACTACTTGATCAATTTACGACATTTTTTTTGTACAATATTTTCTTTCCGTCATGGGTACGTACATCACACAAATGTTTCTCAATTTTTTTATTTTTCACATCGGAGCAATTGTCAACAAGCACCTTCAACTCTTTTCTTCTTAACTTTTTACATTTGTTTGTTCAACAAGACGTAAATAAAATTAATAAATACGTTAGAGTAGGCGTCCATCAGGGATCTGTCTTAAGTCCCCTTCTATTCATCATTGTACTCGAGGCTCTATCACTGGAATTCCATACTGGCTGCTCGTGGGAGCTGCTATATGCCGATGACCTAGCGATCATTGATACTTCACTTCAGTCACTCAAGGAATGTCTGGATAGATGGAAGAGTAGCATGGAGGAGAAAGGTCTCAGAGTCAACATGGGTAAAACTAAGGTCATGATCGCAGGTCCAAACCTCAGCTTACTACAGAAAACAGGAAAATACCCATGTGCTGTATGTCTGAAAGGAACTGGCAGCAACTCAATCATCTGCACTCACTGTTCAGGTTGGGTCCACAAAAGGTGCAGTGGCATAAAGGGCTCTCTCAAAGCAGATCCTAACTTTAAGTGCTTTCGTTGCACCGGCACGGCAAGACCAATAGATGGCAGACCACTGACGGAGATGGATACTGGTGAAAACAAGCTGGAAGTAGTGACAGACTTTTGTTATCTTAGAGATGTGCTGTCATCAGGTGGAGGCTGTGAACTCGCGGCAGCTACACGTTGCAAGTGTGCCTGGAAAAAGTTTAGAGAGCTGCTACCAATCCTGACAAACAAACACCTGCCAACAACTACGAGAGGGCGTGTATACTCCTCATGTGTCAGAAGTGTGCTGTTGTATGGCTCAGAAACTTGGGCTGTCTCTGCTGGCATACTAAGGAAGCTGCACCGTAATGACAGGGCAATGGTCAGATGGATATGTTTGGTGAGGCCTGAACAGTACGTTTCTTTTGAATCCCTGCTCTCACAGGTTGACTTGAAAAGCCTTGCGGACATCATGCGGAAGAACAGACTGCGTTGGTTGGGTCACATTGAGCGTAGCGATGGCTGGATTGCAAAAGTCCGACAGTTGAATGTGCCAGCAGAGAACATCACCACTGGCAGACCCAAGTTGACTTGGGAGGACGTAATCAAACGTGATAGGAAGGCCATGGGTATGAATTCCATCAAGCCTTGCCAAAGATAGGAGTGGAGAGGAAGACTTAGATTTCGAGACTAGACAATCAGGCCCCACCCTCATCAGAGGATTAATTGTGGCCTGATTCAACAAATAAACCGGTTGATGATGATGGATAGACTTTGTTGTCATTACTTTTGATAATATCTTATCTTTATTTTATCATAGCAGAGTTATTGTCAACAAGCACCCAATTAAATGTTCAAAGGGTCTAGATGAAGAAAGTGTCGTTTTTGTCCATATGTATGTGGACTTGTTGTGAGTGAGTTTTTGAGACTTTTTATAAACTGTTGCTATATTTAGTAGTCCATAACTGTGACTTGTGTTTGCCGAGATGCCAGTAGCCTGGGGCTACGGCCAGATTTCGTTTGCCCGCCAAGAGTATTTGGAGCAATTAGTAGTACCTCGTCGTGACTGACATAAGTTCGTTGGGCAAGTTGAATCTCTCACTTGTGACATTGCTTGGATTCTCGCTTATATAGTAAACACGAACAAATGCTCGGCTCTCATAGGCAACGCTTTCTGGTTAGTTGAAGTCCCGTATAGGCAACCAATCGAGATATTGTTTTAGCAGAATTGACTCATCAGTATCAAATATTTCAACCAAATAAACATTGAATATTTCAGAGATTGTTTTTCTGACGCTGTTATTGTTCCATTTTTTAGATAACCCCACAGATAAAAATAGAGGGGGAGGTAGGATCTAGTGAGTGTGAAGCCCATTCAGAATCACACCTAGTACTGATGAGACGATAACCAAAATATCCCCACATATTATTGAAGAGCGGTAAAACAAAGAATGTTGGGCATTCATGATTGCAACTTGGTGGACAAGTCAGACATAGACAGAAGTTTATTTGTACCAAATATGGTTGGATTGTAGATTGTAGAAAGGATTGTGAATTTTATTAACGATTCCATGGGTGGCATTTTTTCTGACCAATGAGAGTTGAGGACATGCGTTGCATGATGAGAAATGATATGAGAATGATATGATGGATGTGTAATGCAAGTCTTAAAAACAGGCTTAGATCTGATGAGCTCAGAGGAAGATTAAATCTGAATAGTATAGGGAGATGTGTGCAGAACAGAAGACTTTGTTGGTTTGGTTTGTAGCAGGGTCAATTTATAAGATACGGCCAATGAAATCATGGGAAAAAGTGATAAGGATAGATTTGAGAGAAAGAGGAATAAATAAACACCTGGCCAGAGATAGGTTTGTTTGGAAGTTAATTTCTGAAGGCCATCCAACATATGCAAGCATGTAAAACAGATGTTAAACCGAATATGATGATGATGATGACCGTGTATTTCTACATGTTTTATCTAACCTGAAGACTTAGAGGACTCATCTATCCCGACTTTCCCAGCCGCCCATAATACAGTTCTTAATAATTAACAGCTCAACTCAATCCAACATCCCTTGCTCTTCTTCGGACGCTTCTCAGCCTCCACATCTCGATTGCTAGCTGCAATCAAAGATCGTTTCATGCACACAACATTAATAATTATGTCAACATGTTCTTACAGAAGATGATTTATTCAGCTGTCTTCATCTTGTTAGGCAAAAGGGGGGGGGTACACAAAGGCAAAAAGAAAAAGACAGAAAGAGTCACGTAACTAGAAGTGTATGGCTTCATTAATCTTAACGTTCATCAGGACATCTCAACTATACATCTGATTGCTCCGGATTTTCCACTGAGACTCTCAAAACTTCACGTTCTCAAATCCCTTGTCTGAGGTCACTTCCACTAAACTTGTTTCTTACACAAGGCCGATTTACCACAAAAAGTCCCCTGCCTTTACCCTGTTGACCCCTTCTCTATAACACATCCTATTTATTACTTACCTTATTAATTTCTCCCGACGAATATTTTACAACCAAATAAACACTGGCTGTTACGCTCACCAATATCCAACACGTAATCTCCAAATTTGCAATATTGAAATTTATATATTTCTACATGTAACCATTAAATTTAGATATTCTTCGCATAGAATGTTAAATTTACATATTCTTCGCATAGAATGTTAAATTTACATATTCTTCGCATAGAATATTAAATTTACATATTCTTCGCCTAGAATGTTAAATTTACATATTCTTCGCCTAGAATGTTAAATTTACATATTCTTCGGCTAGAATGTTAAATTTACATATTCTTCGGCTAGAATGTTAAATTTACATATTCTTCGGCTAGAATGTTTAATTTACATATTCTTCACCTAGAATGTTAAATTTACATATTCTTCGCATAGAATATTAAATTCTTCGGCTAGAATGTTAAATTTACATATTCTTCGGCTAGAATGTTAAATTTACATATTCTTCGCCTAGAATGTTAAATTTACATATTCTTCGCCTAGAATGTTAAATTTACATATTCTTCGCCTAGAATGTTAAATTTACATATTCTTCGGCTAGAATGTTAAATTTACATATTCTTTGCCTAGAATGTTAAATTTACATATTCTTCGGCTAGAATGTTAAATTTACATATTTTTCGCCTAGAATGTTAAATTTACATATTCTTCGGTTAGAATGTTAAATTTACATATTCTTCGCCTAGAATGTTAAATTTACATATTCTTCGCATAGAATGTTAAATTTACATATTCTTTGCCTAGAATGTTAAATTTACATATTCTTTGCCTAGAATGTTAAATTTACATATTCTTCGGCTAGAATGTTAAATTTACATATTCTTCGGCTAGAATGTTAAATTTACATATTTTTCGCCTAGAATGTTAAATTTACATATTCTTCACCTAGAATGTTAAATTTACATATTCTTCGCCTAGAATGTTAAATTTACATATTCTTCGCCTAGAATATTAAATTGACATATTCTTTGCCTAGAATGTTAAATTTGCATATTTTTCTTCGTGTCGTATATAAAGTTGCATTAAATGATCACTGAATTTACACTATTTAGAATTTCTTCCGTCACAAGAATACGAGTAAAGAATCCCTGCCATGAACCTTTTATTATCTGATTATTTTGTGATCGTATTTATTTTTTTATGTATTTTATTATTTCCAGCCCCAATCCACCGAATGAAATATTCGGTATTCAATTCTCGTTATCAACTTCTTCTGCCCAAACATTCGAAAGATTTTAATGTCAATCCTGTTGCTACAAGTGAGGTAAGTTCTATATAACACTAGCCGAAGTACTCCTCCTTGGGCGGGTTTATAATATTGAGACATCCTTTGACCCTTTATTAAGTGAAAGATGAAATACTTCGCAGCAATACAAAAGAAAAAAAAAACATTGCTAAAGTAAAAACAGTGTAAAAATAGAACTTTGAATTGTTGTGCAGTTAAAACTCTTATTAAATCCTTTTAGTGCACTTTAAGCTTTATGTTGATCTATCCGACGGTGACAGGGGAAATTGAAGGATGCAACAAAAAAAATCACTGTGTTGCGGCTTGTACGCCGAAGAACTGGTGCCTCCTTCTCTCCACTCTGGCGAATTTTAACAATGAGGAGGGTGGTTCCAGGATATCATGTGACTATAAAATACACGTGGTATTTCTTTTCTTCCAAAACCCATTGCCTAAAAATATTAATTTGAACACCTTTAACACCTCGCTCAATTAGTCCCGGGCCTAACGAATAAGACAATAACTTTTAGGCAAAATTCCACTTTATTCATCAACATAGTCTTATTCTAGGATGATACACCGATTTCAATTTTTATTTTTGTAGAACAATTTGTCTTCAGCCTCAAAATATGCACCTGTTTTTGATATCATTTCTTCAGTGCAACCAAATCTCTTTCCCTGGGGCATTCTTTTGAACTCTACAAACAACCAGTAGTCACTGGGGACCAGATCTAGAGAATAGGGTTGGTGCAAAAGCAATTCGAAGTGCAATCCATATATTTTTGCCATCGAATTGTGCCCCGGTGAATTATCTTGGTAAAAGACACTTTTTCCTTCTTCATTTGTGTCTGTTTTTTTGTGATTACTTCCTTCAAACGCACCAATAATCTAAATGAATAAATGCGAAAGTTTTTTATGTATCACTCCTATATTACTATCAAAACGGGTTGATGTATGTAATCATTCGTTATTGATGGTTCTTTCTTTCTCAAGGTAATCAATGAACAAAATACCTTGCTCATCCCAAAATACAGAGGCCAAAACCTTGCCTGCTGATGTTTGTGTCTGGTCGCTATGAACAGCTTTCACCTGCTGCTGTCCACTTAGCTGACTGCCGATTTGACTCCATAGTTAAGTGGTTGATCCATGTATTTATCCATTGTCACATATTCATGCAAAAGCTCTTTTTTGTTGTGTTGAAACACTTGCAAACAATGCTCTGAATCATTAACGCGTCGTTGTTGTTGTTTTTGATCGACTGTGAGCAAATGTGGCACCCACTTTAAACACAGCTTCCTCATTGATAAATGCCCATGCAAAATGGTGAATGCACCTTCGCCTTCTGATATCTTTAACTCCCCTGCTATCACTTGCAACTTCAATTTATGATCAACCAACACGAGCGTGTAGACTCTTTTGCTTAATTTGGGCGATCTGAGCATTCAGCATCATTTGTGTCTGTACGGTTGCGCTTAAAGTCAGCATACCACCTCTTAACTGTAGTTTACGATGGA
The DNA here is from genome assembly GCA_963556195.1 of Sepiola atlantica. Taxonomy (NCBI): domain Eukaryota; kingdom Metazoa; phylum Mollusca; class Cephalopoda; order Sepiida; family Sepiolidae; genus Sepiola; species Sepiola atlantica. The sequence goes on along the minus strand of OY744532.1, from coordinate 73,115,543 downwards.
GCAAAGTCCGAATAACACTTATCAAGCCATTGCTATGCTTGGACAGTATTTTTTCCCATCAGAAAGAAATTCTTTATTAACACACAAAATTCAGATTTTTCCATTGTTTTGAAAATTTGCAAAAGTAGTTTTCACTTAAATAACTGTAATTTGTAAACTAATAATCCGATTGGGCTCAAATGTTGATACATGCAATTTGAAGGTTAGTACTCTATAGAAATCATTGATTTTGTTTTTATTAGTGGCACCATCTATATGTCAGGCCCTGGATTTATGTATAAAAAAATAAATTGAAAAAATATATATTTGTTTATATACTTTTGCATTTTATTTCTTATTTGCTGACGTACAGGAATATAAAAGGTGTTTTAAAAACAGAATTTTCTGCCGCTTCCTGCAACCTTCACTCTAATAAGAACATATGTGTGTGGGGGGCAGTAGGTGGTAGCATCAGCGAAATAGAGTAGAGCCAATGGGATGAAGAGACGCGCACACGTGATTAATGTGCACCGGTCAACATATGCCTGACTGCTCTTTAAATTCTGACACCGATGTGCAAAGAGACGCAAGAGGTATCAAGACATTTTCAAAGACAGGCTTAAGTGGCTAGAGAATCATAAAGTGTTATCTTTTTCGAGAGGGATGGTGGCGAGAAAAAGGGAATTTGATTTTTAATGCAAAACATTTTCAGCTAGCATTGCTTTGCTGTGGGAGAAGGGGGCACCAGTGTAGGCGGAGATTGTGTTTGCACTGTAATACAGAGGGTGCCAGTTTTGGTAGAGAAAATTATTTTAAAGTTTTACAAAAAGGTTAAATGAAATTAACTAGAATAAAATGATGATGATGATGATGTTTGTCCATCGTTTGCGAAGATGACCATGATCATGTAGCTGTTTTGTGGGTCCGGAGATGGTGTAGCAGTCATAAATTAGATTTACTTTGTAATGTGTATTAGTGTCCTTGTGAGCTGGTTTGGCCAATCAGCTCGCAGGGCGCATTGATATCATTAGTTCCCTAAGGGACTACTTGAGCTCCCTTAGGATATTGCAGACGATGATCAGACGGTACCCTGGCACCAGCCAGGACGGATCGCCTCAGCCTCTCTCTTGCCTCCTTGTCCACTGGACGCTCACAGCGCCTGCTATCTTCACTTGAAGATATTTGAACTAAGAACTTATTTTCTTCTTCTTCTTTCGGACACTGTCCAAAGTTTCTTCCATTTATACCAAATGGTATAGGTAACCTTAAATACGAATAAACCCCTTTCGTTTGTTGTTGTCAAAAGGTTTCGTTATTTCGTTAATTCATTTCGTGTGTTAAATATAAGATAGGGGATAACATATCCTCTATTCTTACAATGGCTCGTCAGTCCGATCGGAGCTCTGAAGCATCTCCCACATGTAGAGCACTTGTGGGATGATTCTGTCACAGAGGTGCTGGCTGCTCTTTCTTTTCAAATAGCACGTTTCCTCTTGCGTTCCTCAATGCATGCAGATTCAGCAATCATGGTCCCTTTAAAAAAAAATTTTTTTTCAACATAGTTCACCCCAAACAAGGCAAGCCGTCACTGTAGACATAAGGGGCTACTGAGAAAAAAGAAAAGGGAGATGATTGGGGGGGGGGGGTCAACCTAAATTGGGATCTGTGCAGGGAGATGTCTGTTTACATTAGTTTTAAATTTCTGCATGTCAGTACTGTCGGGGAAACAGGGGGCAGGGAGGGAGTTCCAGAGGCCAGCAGCACGAGGAAAGAAGCTCTTGGAGTAGAAAGCTCTCCGGCATCTGGGGACCTCCACAGTGAATGGATGGGATTTAGTTGATTGCGGCTTGCAGTACGCCAGGAGCATCTGTTCTGAGCTAGGGTTTCCCACGAGTCGGAATACAGACCAAACTGTTTGAGGGACACCTTCAAGCTGTCCTTGAACCATTTCCACTGTCCTCTTACGGTTCTTTTACCTTTGGCCAGCTCACATAAGGGAGCTGTTTTGGGAGTCTTGAATCTGACATGCGGCGTATATGACCTGCATGGCGTATACTGACTGGAGGCTTGATCGGGCTAAAACCTGTGTGTCTGGTATCCTGTCTTGCCACTTCAATCTACGTAGGCAGGTCGTGTGGAAATGGTTAAGTTTCTTGGCGTGTCTGGTATATATGATCCAAGTCTTGCAGGCGTACAAGAGGATGGTAAGAATCACAGCTCTGTATACATGAAGTCTTGTCTGCAGCCAAATTCCTCTACACTCTCGTACAGTAAATCGAAAAGGTTCAAAAGCAGTGCTAACTTTGGCTGTCCTGCAGTCGACTTCATCATCTATGTGTACTTCACTAGAATAAAATACAGTACAATGAAATGGATGATAAATGACCGAGATAAAAAATAATATACAAAGGAAAAATGTAGAAAATATGAAGAAATTGGAAAAGTGCTGATGAGAAAAAGATATGTTGTTTTCCCCTGCAGAAAAATGTTGTTGATCAGTTTGTATGTTTGTGGAATGAATATTCATTGAGAGGTCTCAAATCTTTATTCAGTCCTGAGATGTGGGTGTTGAGTCTCAGAATGAGTTTTATTTCATGTTTGCATCTGTGCTGTTGTGTCGTTAAATTGGGGCTATAAGGATGCATTTGATGTTGTCTATAGTGAAATTTGGGAGATTATAATGGACGGCAATTATGTGCTATGTGGATTTCTCTCTTGTATACTGGTCCTGGGTATGACCTTAAAAGACATCCAGTGGTGAGGCCTCCATTTGGGAGCTGTGGGGAATGTGGAATTGCCCCTTGGTTGCCATTGCTCCCAGGTCCACTCTGGCCCGGAGTGGTAGTACTTGTAAGGGTCCCATCTATGGGTCAAATAGAACCTACTGGTGCTACCAAATCAGGCTGTCTGAAGTTATTGACTTCCTGACTCAAAATGCACCAAACATTGATGTTTTATTGTTTTTTTTCCTTTTCAGAACTCAATCATGTTCTGCAAAATCCAAAACAAAAAACAACAATTCCCCCCCCCCCCTTTCACTCAACCAAACACCATGAATAAATACTTAAACATATAAAGAACTTGAAGCATAAAAACCTTCACAAAAATGACCGGATTCAGCATTAAATTACCTGAAAAGGGTCGATATGCCGTGAAACAAAAACAACCAAACCAAAAACCATGATTAAACATTTGAACATTTAAAGTATTTGAAGCATAAAAACCTTCACCAAAATGACAACAATTCAAAATACCAAAGCTCTTAACTAATGACTATAAATGATCCACTGACTTAAGACTCAAATGAAGGATATTTCCTTCTACATTCATGGCATGAAATGACCCTTAGGGTTGATGTGCCATTTAGCAACATCTTACCTTACCTCTTATATACAAATATGAGAGAAGCCTCTGTTTTTGTATCTGCTAAATACTATAAACCTTAAGAAGTTGAAATTTTGTATGAAGCAAATCGTTGCAAGTGGTTTATACTCATCTTTGTCCATATATCTTGTTTGCTTGCAGTTTCAAATGTCTTCCAGGTAGTTGTCTCCATGCAGCACAAGGAAGTGTTGTGCTGTTATGAATAAACGTTCGTACATTTAATCGGCTCCAAAATGAGTGACATCCATTTCTGATTTTTTTTTCTTTTTCTCTTTTTATACGTTTAGATCATTCTTAACAATCTGAAAGATGTCAGTCGCAATTTTAAGGTGGACGATAACAGCTTTAATTGGATTTTCAGACAAAAGCATTTGCTCTTCAGGTAAAACAATACATTTTGCATAAAGTATTTCTCATATTATAAAAGAGATTTGGTGTCTGTAACAAAAACGACACATTTCTAAAAAAAAATTATATTTATTAAAATCAGACTGTATAGTTACAGATGGCCTAAATAATCTATTTTTCTCCATCTATCCTGAACATTATCCCAGTCTAATAATCTCTACAATCATTATTTTATGAAAATATTTATATTTACAAGTGTCCCAAATAACTTTTTTTTTCTCCATCTCTTCTGAAAACTAGCTCGATTTAATAATAATTCCTACAAATATTTATTTATGACTGATTTGAACATTTTCTTCTTGTCTCTTGACTAATTGATGGTCAACACGTGAAACTCCCGTCTTAATTATGGAATCATGATTATCTATTATTATTATTATCTATTATAAAGGGCAGTTGTATGTGTGTATGTCCAGCTAAAGTCTAAAACTACAAAGTTGGTATTTTCTTGTTCGGCGTTGCCCCGGTAGGATAATATCTAAAATTTAGAAAAAATTATTCATTCCTTGAACCTAAACTGGTGCAGATTTGGTTTGTTTTCCAGCCACTAACTAAAGGGAAGTAACTCTGATTTTTTTTCTTGGAGTTAATTCCCTTACGCCGACTCGTTCCTTGAGTTATGTGTGTATGTCCAGAGAGAGGACTGAGCTGGGTGGAGAAGAAAGAGGTGAGGAGAGAGGGGGAGGGAGAAAGAGAGAGAAGTTTTAATAGAAATATGTTACACTTTTGCCCAGGGCAACGCCGGGTAGCCCTGCTTGTATAGTATATAAATAAAATATATATCATGCCCTTGCCCTACAATTGAGCATTTTGGTTTATTTTTTCTACTGATACGAGATAGTTACTAAGGGAAAATAAAAAAAGGAAAACCGAAAATTGTTTCTATATTCATCAACGTTTCGTCTTTATTTCAAGACTTTCTCAAGATGACAGCTTTGAAGAAAAACAGAACAAAACAATAAAAAATAGTTTTTATTAAAAAAAAAATTAAATGTTATTTCGTTTGTTTATACATTTTGCTTACAGAAAAAAATTGTAAACATTTTTTCTTTTCTTCAAAGCTCTAAAGTCTATAAAATGTAAACGAATAGTTTTAATTAAAACAAGACGCACCGTACATTAAAAACCGACCTTGTGTCTAACTTCACCCTCGCGGGGAGACAAGTAAATAGGAACACGATCTCTGCAATGTTTTTTTAAAAAAAAATATTTGCTTGCTTCATTTGTCTATTAAAAATCTTTTTAAATAAAACTATGTAATTTTAAGATTTTATTTTATTATGCTTGTAAATAAATATTTGATATACCACCTCTTTCCCTTTTGTTAAAATAAATCCTTCCTTATATTAAAAATCGACCTTTTGAGGAAAAATCAAACAACGCAGAATAGTTTTAATTAAAAAAAGGTTAACAAAAATCTGCAAAGTGTTCGCAAGTATTATCTATTTTTTACAAGTTTAACCGGTGTAGACCCAAATGTGTCCTTTTTCGTATTTGCTTGTTCTGGTGTGCCTGAAATCTAATTGATACTGGAAAAAAAAAACTCACTAAATTAATTTCGGACAGCAAAGGAGAACCATAGGCCGCACGGATTTAATACAAAATTTCAAAAGACTCTTAGATTTAATACAAAATTTCAAAAGACTCTTAGATTTAATACAAAATTTCACTACCAAAAGACTCTTAGATATAGAAATTGAAGCTCTCAGTTTTGGATTAAAATTGGCAACTGATATACACTCAAATATCACCATCAACACTGTTTTGAATAATTATAGACATGAAGACACATATTTTAGAAAGGATTTCATACAAAGAATTTTATACACAAGGTTCATACAAGGAATTATTTCAAGCACAGCAACTCAACCTGTACTATCGAAGAGATATGTAAATACTTTATAACACCTAGCAAATAACAAAAACATCATCATATCACCAGCAGATAAAGGTAGTGGTATAATAATTATGAAGAATTTGATATATTATTTTATAATATATTTTATGATATACTTTATATATATTTTTATAATTTTATATATATTTATAATATATATTATTTAATATATATATTTATAATATATATGTTTATAATATATATATTTATGATATATATGTTTATAATATATATATTTATAATATATATTATTGAATATATATATTTATAATATATATTATTTAATATATATATATTTATAATATATATTATTTAATATATATATATTTATAATATATATTATTTAATATATATATATTTATAATATATTATTTAATATATATATATTTATAATATATATTATTTAATATATATATATTTATAATATATATTATTTAATATATATATTTATAATATATATTATTTAATATATATATTTATAATATATATTATTTAATATATATATTTATAATATATATTATTTAATATATATATATTTATAATATATATTATTTAATATATATATATTTATAATATATATTATTTAATATATATATATTTATAATATATATTATTTAATATATATATTTATAATATATATTATTTAATATATATATTTATAATATATATTATTTAATATATATATTTATAATATATTGTTAGGACAACTAAAGAAAACGCAATTATCTCCCTTGGACCATTTCGGAGTTATCGCCCTTGTCGACAGTCTTCCCGAGAGAGAAAAGAAAACATTGATCACGGATCAGACTGTCTTATTTCATCTCGCGTTACAGCGGCAATTAACTCATTATTTTATTCTGTGTTCAGTTGTAATAAATTTGTTAAAAGTTTCTGCTGATATTTTATCCATTTTTTCTTTACAAATATTATTGATTAAACCTAAATTACAAGGTTTACAAAATATATATTATTTAATATATATATTTATAACATTATTTTATAAAGGTGGTGGTATAGTGATTATGAAGAATTTTATACAAGGATTTCATACAAGGAATTTTATACACAAAGTTCATACAAGGAATTATTTCAAGCGCAGCTACTCAACCCAATGATTCAGTACTACCGAAGAGATATGTAAATACTTTAAAAAACCTAACAAATAACAAAAACATCATCTTATCACCAGCAGATAAATGTGGTGGTATAATAATTATGGTGGTATAGTAATTACATTAATTAATTACACATTTAAAAAATTTCTAACACACTTAAAAACTATTGACAAAAGCATTGAAACTTTTAACGAATCTTTCAAAAACCTTATGAAAACGATTAAAATAAACATCATCTATTGAATACCATCCCAATATTCCCACACTATAATGGCCTATCCAAAACTTAGAAAACGGACATCCCTATTCACCACATAATATCTGGCGCCGGTAGCGCCATAAACAGGATCACACGAGCCAGAGCTAATATTCTAACTCCACTCATGGCACCATCAGCACTTCCCACAAAAAAACTCTGGAGATTTATTAAACAAAAAAATCTTAGTGTACAAAACAAAACTATACACAGCTTAGACGTAATATCTTTATATACCAATGTCCCCGTTAACAAATGATTAAATTTACTCCATAAACAGAAAAAGATCATCATAAACTTACCGTTTACTCCCAACACTCTAATAGAAATAATCAGATTAATCACTGACTTGACTTATTTTCAATTTAACAAAATTTCGGACTCCATCTTAGTGGAGTACTAGCCTGTCTATTCTTAGAATTCCTAGAATTTGGCTCATTCAAATTTAGATTAACCTCAAATATTGAATACTTTAGATATATTGACAACATTTTAATTTTTCTTCCTGAAAACACACAAATACAAAATTAAACACAGTAGGACCCTCTATAAAGTTTACACATGAAACTGAAAACTAACTCGATACCATTTCTGGATATACTGATACGAAAATTCAATAATAATCTAACCTTCAAAGTACATTGCAAAACTACACACAAAAATGACTACATATATTTTTACTCACATGATACCAAAATCAAAACAGTTTTGCTAATTTATTTCTTCCTACATACATTCAAAATTTGTAGCCCACAATATCTAGAAGAATTCAAATACATCACAAATTCACTAAAAACATTGCAATACCCCACATAGTTCACATTGAATGCAAAGGGAAAAGCCCTACAAATATTTTCCAGAAGCAATAAACAAAAAAATCATATACACTGGACACTTCTCTAAAAAAAGCAGACATCTTCTTTCACTTACCCTTGTCAATAATACAATAATTTACAACACTCTAAATAAACTAGGAATTCCAACAATACAAATTACATCTTAAACTATAAAACCAACGCTACAAACAACAAAACATTTATTTTAAAACACCAACATCTAATGCGGCAATATATGCTGACCCATGCAATAGTTGCAATCAGATATATGTTGGTGAAACTCAACTCGAATTTAAAAAAAGGATTGGTGAACATAAAAGAGATATAAAAGTAACAATTCCCAAAATGCACTATTCTCTTATGCATTACAATATGATCATTCCTTTAACTTTAAACAAACTAGACTCATTAAATTCATTTTAAATAAATCCTCCTGAAGACTTCTCGAATAAACACTCATCATAAATTATGACACAATTAAACAACGTAAGGGCTTCTACAATTTATCTCATTTAATCACTAACATCTATGTTTCGTTCCCAAAAAAAAGACAAAAAACATTCTTTTCAGGTCATAGATGCACCAGGTATTTTCAGATATTGACTTCTATGATTTTCTTCAAATCAGTCATCTTGAGAAATTCTTGAAATTAAAACGATACGTTGATGAATATTCAAACAATTTCTAGTTTTCCTTTTTTCATTTTCCATATATATATATAAAATAAATGAGCAGAAATTTGGTGAAACCTGCTCATTTATGTGCCTTTATATCAGCTCTGCACTTTTTAGATATTTTTAATACTTTATAAGAAATTATTTTATTTTTGTCAACCTTCTCCCAGTGAGCTTGTCCGTCAAGAGTTAGAAGCTTTCAAACTGCACGTCCTTTACAAATCGGCTACTCTTATCCAGACCCATTGGCGAGGTTTCCAGTGTCGTAAACGTTGGCCTTTCCTTCTGCAACACCTTCAAGCTCTTCGACTCAGGTAAGGAGAAATAACAGAAAAAGAATTCTACTCGCATTTCGGTCCAGTACTAGCACGGGTGGGGTGGCGTGGTGTGTACCCATTAAAAAAAAAAACATGTGATAAAAAAATATAATTATCGATCCTTTTTTTTCCAAACCAAAGACTTTTTTTAAAAAAATTTAATTCCTATTCACTATTTTAAAGCATTACTATCAATATACTAAAAATAGTGAAGGAATATTTTTTGTGTATATTAAAAGTGAAACAAATTCTTTCAGTTCTTTTTTTATTATTATCGGTTATTATTAAGATTAAGCCTCCCCCATCTCTGCTCATAAAAATGCAATTTGCATACGTAGTTATTATATAGACAAATGTTTATTTTTTATTTTTAGATAATCATTGCTAAAATTTGTTTTCCGTCATCGGCATATTGTTGATAATAAATTATGAAAAGTATAACAAAGATTCAGTGATTGTATACGACGTCGGTCTCAAATTCCTGGCATGATCACGTGATATTATTTTCACCGGTAATATGTTCCGCACTAAAAAATACCAGGCAATTGCAATTTAAAATACAAGTAAACAAGAAGTGATTTTCAGAAATGAATAAATTTATTGAAAAAAAAAAAAAAAGAATCTTTTTCAACAAACAATGTAACAAATGTGAATTTTTTTCTGTTTATCTTTTGTAATTTGTAATTAATTGACTCGATAAAAGTTTGCAACGTGTAGTAGCATATTATTAAATGTTTCGTTCTCTGTGTGACCGTATTGTCGTCGCCACATGATTTTTTTTCTCTATAATATTAGTTCTTTGTTTATTTTCACATCAATAAAATTACATGATAATGTAACCAAGTAAAAAAAAAAAAAAAATTTAAATGTCGGATCTTTTCCTGTTGCCGGTATTTTTTTTAGTTCGGGACATATTACCGGTGAAAATAATATTACGTGATCATGCTGGGGATTTAGGACCGACGTATACAATCATCAAAATATTCTCCGGGTGACTGTAGCGGGGAGGGAGAATATATCACAGGTGAGATTGATTTAATTGAAAACGACTTGGCTATGAGTGATTGTGGCAGAAAATTGAACGGCTTGCAAGGTTTATGGTTTGGTAGTTTGGTAGTTTTGTTTTACGGCATATCAACCCTTTTTGGGTTATTTAATGCCGAATCTGGTCTTGTTTTCTTCTCTTTTTTGTTTCCTTCCCCTTTTAATATCTGTTTCTATTTAACCCATAGTTGGGACCCTAACAGGTACTACCACTCCGGGTCAGGGTGGACCTGGGAGCAATGGTAATTAAGAGGAGGCTCCACATTCCCCAAAGTCCGTAAGCCGGATCTCACCATCGGATGTAGTTTAAGGTCATATCCAGGACCGGGAGTAGGGTAGGAAAAATAAAAATAAAAAAGGGGAGGGAGAAAGGGAGAGGGGCTGTTGTTTTTGTTTTTGGTTTTGTAGAACATAATTAAGTTTTACAAACAAAAAAAAACAAAAAAAAACGTCAATGTAGGTGAATTTCGTCTCAGGGAGCCACAGGGCAGCCTGATCTGGTATCACCAGGCAAGGTTTATGAATCCATAAGGCATGCTGATGCGAACAATGTAATTCCCTTATCGGAGAATGTAAGATGGGATTATGAATCGGGATTATACACACACAGTGTTCAGGATCTCCTTACTCCACGACAGCACCCTGGAGAAATACTAAGCAAGCCTAGAATTTAGGGGCCGAATGGTAAAATATGAACGACAGAATACCATTTCCCATGTTTATGTGATTTCAAGCGGCAATTACTTAATGTGTAATGTCAACAGCCAAAAATAAACGCGTTTCAATGAGGCCTTAGGAAACTGCGTTGCATGGAGAGAAATTATATGAGAATGATACAGTGGATTTGTAATGTGAGTCTTAAAGACAGGCTTGGTTCTGATAATCTCAGAGGAAGATTAAATCTGGACAGTATAGGGAGATGTGTGTAGAAGAATAGACTTCAATGGTATGCCATATTGAAAGAATAGATAAGTTCTTGGGTTAGTAGATGTAGAACAGTTGAGGTAGCGGGGTCAGTTCACAGAGGAAGGCCAAGAAAAACATGGAAAGAAGTGATAAGAATGAATTTGAGAGAAATAGGGATAAATAAAGACCTGGTCAGAGATAGGTTAGTTTGGAAGTCAATTTCTAAAAGCTGTCTAACACATGCCAGCATGTGAAACTGACATTAAACCGAATATGATGATGATGAAAAATGAACATATGTGTATTTTTGTTTTAATACTCTGCCTGGTTGGCGACTGATGACAACAGAGTATAACACCAATTTTCACCAATTTTGTATGTTAAAATAAAAACATAAAATAAATACAATTGAATTTAAATAACTTTCTATTTTGTATGTTTAAGTAAAAGAAAATAATGTCAGATTGACCTTTTAAACAAAGTTCATCACGATGTCAGTGATTGCAAGATCAAAAATGCATGAAAATAAAGGCCAAGTGGCAGTATAAGAGTGCACGCAGGAAAGAAAAAATAAATTAGGATCAATCTTACTTTCTCTCCGGTCATGAGATAGAACAGACGTATCCCTCTCTTGTTTTCCTCCTGCAGACCAACAAAGAGATAGAACAATAGGTTTATTGAGCCGCATGCTGTTTTCTTTCCATTATATGTGGTTATTTACATCAGGCCGTGATTATCTCATAGAGAGAGAGAGAGAGATGAAAAGCCCTTTAACCCACCCGTGACGTCACCAGTTGGCCGCTCCTGGGCTGGTTAGTCACGTGATCCTGTTGGTACAAAATTTGCTGCTCCAAAGAAGGCCACGGTTGTCGAAGTGGCCTCTCATAAGGTCACATCCACCCCCACGTTGTGTTTGTTTAGATAAGTGGGTGACCGTTGAGGGGGAATCAGCGACTCGGGATCCCTGTGGAATGAAAGGTCATTCATGCAGAACTGTTGAAGAGAAGAAATCAAGTCCGTTGTGGTTTTCTTAGAAAATAATTATTCTTAATAATGAATAATGAAATAAAATATACACTTGTTGAGTTACTAGGCCAGTTGGCCAGATAATGTTGAGTTCACTCTGGTATGTAATTGGACCGATGGACAATTTATCCCTCTATCAGTGGCGTGCTGTTCTAAGCTTGGGCGAGGACACACGTATCCCGATAGGTGTGATATCTTTCACGGATAGAGAAGGGTTCTTATGTCCGTTTCTCTCATTGATTAATTCACGGTCTGCTTGGTGTAACTCTGGCTAGTCCTCGCCCAATGCTTATCACCGACTGACTAGTCCTCGCCTAATGCTTATCACCGACTGACTGGTTAACTCTCTCAACTTCAACTCACTTATATGGAAATCGCTTGTGAATCTAACAACAAAGTTCAACTTCGATAATGTTATTGAGACATAAGATGTTTATAGGTCACTCTGATAATATAAACCAAACCTGAAAATTGTTTATCCTTATCCAAATTATAAGTATATTACATTTCCACTGTTTTCCAATTCGAAACAACAAGGTTCAATTCCGATAATGCCATCTGAGATTGAAGATGTTTTGAGGTCATTGATCATATAAATTGATATATGAACTTGTTTATCTTCAGTGGAGAAATGTTATTTATCAAGCTAATTCTCATTTTGTTTATTTGAGGTCCAATGTTGGTTAATGTTTATGGATACAGAAGAGGTCTATAGGTCATTCTGACAACATAAATTGATACTCTTATTTCAAACCAGAAATTATATTATATTCTACTGGGCCAATTTATACTAGCCGTGTATGCTGGGCGCCGACTTTCGTAGGGCCAGTTAATATTGTCACAGAGAGAGAGAGAGGGGATTATTAAGCATAACACTTTTTAAATTATATAATTCATTAGTCCATATTAACATGTGCACTTTCTCGATCACTTCTTTCAATATTCCTGACAAGTCGCCGAATTCCCCCGTTTTCCCATGACGTCACTTCCCTCCTACTGTGTCCCCAAAATTCTAACTTCCAGTCACCATTGACCCTCTGATCGTGTATATAACATTTCCTCTCCTCAAATCCCATATCTTAACCACCAATATATGTACTAGCTAATATAGGACTAGATAACTTTCCCACTTAAATATTTAACATAATAGCATCTAATCTTGACATAAACGCATAACTTAACTTTTGATCAATAGTATGATTATTTTTTGTTCCTTTTACAGGCGAATGGAATGCCTTCCAACAGACAATACTGTTTTTGTAACGACCAGCGTTTCAAAACTGGATTGGAAAACCGTCCAACAGATTTGTGCCATGTATAGCATTGATCCAGTGAGTATTTAGATAAAAACAAAAGAAAATTATGCTTCATTATGAATCATGGCTTATTTTATCAGTAATCCGATTTCAAATGAAAAATAATTATAAAAATATATTTTATGCAGTCTCAAAGTTTTCTGAAAGTTGAAGGCTCTGTCAAATGTCTCTGACTATAAAATCACATCAGAAAATACTTATGATTCCTTTTTATTAAAACTGAAACCTATTCTTATGATGATATGATTAAGGGAAAGTATCTTTATTTTTATTAAAACTGGAACCTATTCTTATGATGATATGATTAAGGGAAAGTATCTTTATTTTTATTCAAACTGAAACCTATTCTTATGATGATATGATTAAGGGAAAGTATCTTTATTTTTATTCAAACTGAAACCTATTCTTATGATGATATGATTAAGGGAAAGTATCTTTATTTTTATTAAAACTGGAACCTATTCTTATGATGATATGATTAAGGGAAAGTATCTTTATTTTTATTCAAACTGAAACCTATTCTTATGATGATATGATTAAGGGAAAGTATCTTTATTTTTATTAAAACTGGAACCTATTCTTATGATGATATGATTAAGGGAAAGTATCTTTATTTTTATTCAAACTGAAACCTATTCTTATGATGATATGATTAAGGGAAAGTATCTTTATTTTTATTAAAACTGGAACCTATTCTTATGATGATATGATTAAGGGAAAGTATCTTTATTTTTATTCAAACTGAAACCTATTCTTATGATGATATGATTAAGGGAAAGTATCTTTATTTTTATTAAAAGTGGAACCTATTCTTATGATGATATGATTAAGGGAAAGTATCTTTATTTTTATTAAAACTGAAACCTATTCTTATGATGATATGATTAAGGGAAAGTATCTTTATTTTTATTCAAACTGAAACCTATTCTTATGATGATATGATTAAGGGAAAGTATTTTTATTTTTATTCAAACTGAAACCTATTCTTATGATGATATGATTAAGGGAAAGTATCTTTATTTTTATTAAAACTGAAACCTATTCTTATGATGATATGATTAAGGGAAAGTATCTTTATTTTTATTCAAACTGAAACCTATTCTTATGATGATATGATTAAGGGAAAGTATTTTTATTTTTATTCAAACTGAAACCTATTCTTATGATGATATGATTAAGGGAAAGTATCTTTATTTTTATTCAAACTGAAACCTATTCTTATGATGATATGATTAAGGGAAAGTATCTTTATTTTTATTAAAACTGAAACCTATTCTTATGATGATATGATTAAGGGAAAGTATCTTTATTTTTATTCAAACTGAAACCTATTCTTATGATGATATGATTAAGGGAAAGTATCTTTATTTTTATTAAAACCGAAACCTATTCTTATGATGATATGATTAAGGGAAAGTATTTTTATTTTTATTAAAACTGAAACCTATTCTTATGATGATATGATTAAGGGAAAGTATTTTTATTTTTATTAAAACCGAAACCTATTCTTATGATGATATGATTAAGGGAAAGTATTTTTATTTTTATTAAAACTGAAACCTATTCTTATGATGATATGATTAAGGGAAAGTATCTTTATTTTTATTAAAACCGAAACCTATTCTTATGATGATATGATTAAGGGAAAGTATCTTTATTTTTATTAAAACCGAAACCTATTCTTATGATGATTTGATTAAGGGAAAGTATCTTTATTTTTATTAAAACTGAAACCTATTCTTATGATGATATGATTAAGGGAAAGTATCTTTATTTTTATTAAAACTGGAACCTATTCTTATGATGATATGATTAAGGGAAAGTATCTTTATTTTTATTCAAACTGAAACCTATTCTTATGATGATATGATTAAGGGAAAGTATCTTTATTTTTATTAAAACTGGAACCTATTCTTATGATGATATGATTAAGGGAAAGTATCTTTATTTTTATTAAAACTGGAACCTATTCTTATGATGATATGATTAAGGGAAAGTATCTTTATTTTTATTCAAACTGAAACCTATTCTTATGATGATATGATTAAGGGAAAGTATCTTTATTTTTATTAAAACTGGAACCTATTCTTATGATGATATGATTAAGGGAAAGTATCTTTATTTTTATTCAAACTGAAACCTATTCTTATGATGATATGATTAAGGGAAAGTATCTTTATTTTTATTCAAACTGAAACCTATTCTTATGATGATATGATTAAGGGAAAGTATCTTTATTTTTATTAAAACTGGAACCTATTCTTATGATGATATGATTAAGGGAAAGTATCTTTATTTTTATTCAAACTGAAACCTATTCTTATGATGATATGATTAAGGGAAAGTATCTTTATTTTTATTAAAACTGGAACCTATTCTTATGATGATATGATTAAGGGAAAGTATCTTTATTTTTATTCAAACTGAAACCTATTCTTATGATGATATGATTAAGGGAAAGTATCTTTATTTTTATTAAAACTGGAACCTATTCTTATGATGATATGATTAAGGGAAAGTATCTTTATTTTTTAATCAAACTGAAACCTATTCTTATGATGATATGATTAAGGGAAAGTATCTTTATTTTTATTAAAACTGGAACCTATTCTTATGATGATATGATTAAGGGAAAGTATCTTTATTTTTATTAAAACTGGAACCTATTCTTATGATGATATGATTAAGGGAAAGTATCTTTATTTTTATTCAAACTGAAACCTATTCTTATGATGATATGATTAAGGGAAAGTATCTTTATTTTTATTAAAACTGGAACCTATTCTTATGATGATATGA
This sequence comes from Sepiola atlantica, assembly GCA_963556195.1. NCBI lineage: Eukaryota > Metazoa > Mollusca > Cephalopoda > Sepiida > Sepiolidae > Sepiola > Sepiola atlantica. The sequence continues at coordinate 73,099,586 of OY744532.1, read as the reverse complement.
TTAAGGGAAAGTATCTTTATTTTTATTAAAACTGGAACCTATTCTTATGATGATATGATTAAGGGAAAGTATCTTTATTTTTATTCAAACTGAAACCTATTCTTATGATGATATGATTAAGGGAAAGTATCTTTATTTTTATTCAAACTGAAACCTATTCTTATGATGATATGATTAAGGGAAAGTATCTTTATTTTTATTCAAACTGAAACCTATTCTTATGATGATATGATTAAGGGAAAGTATCTTTATTTTTATTCAAACTGAAACCTATTCTTATGATGATATGATTAAGGGAAAGTATCTTTATTTTTATTCAAACTGAAACCTATTCTTATGATGATATGATTAAGGGAAAGTATCTTTATTTTTATTAAAACCGAAACCTATTCTTATGATGATTTGATTAAGGGAAAGTATCTTTATTTTTATTAAAACCGAAACCTATTCTTATGATGATATGATTAAGGGAAAGTATCTTTATTTTTATTAAAACTGAAACCTATTCTTATGATGATATGATTAAGGGAAAGTATTTTTATTTTTATTAAAACTGAAACCTATTCTTATGATGATATGATTAAGGGAAAGTATCTTAATTTTTATTAAAACTGGAACCTATTCTTATGATGATATGATTAAGGGAAAGTATCTTTATTTTTATTGAAACTGAAACCTATTCTTATGATGATATGATTAAGGGAAAGTATCTTTATTTTTATTGAAACTGGAACCTATTCTTATGATGATATCATTAAGGGAAAGTATCTTTATTTTTATTAAAACTGGAACCTATTCTTATGATGATATGATTAAGGGAAAGTATCTTTATTTTTATTAAAACTGGAACCTATTCTTATGATGATATGATTAAGGGAAAGTATCTTTATTTTTATTAAAACTGGAACCTATTCCTATGATGATATGATTAAGGGAAAGTATCTTTATTTTTATTAAAACTGGAACCTATTCTTATGATGATATGATTAAGGGAAAGTATCTTTATTTTTATTCAAACTGAAACCTATTCTTATGATGATATGATTAAGGGAAAGTATCTTTATTTTTATTGAAACTGGAACCTATTCTTATGATGATATGATTAAGGGAAAGTATCTTTATATTTATTCAAACTGAAACCTATTCTTATGATGATATGATTAAGGGAAAGTATCTTTATTTTTATTCAAACTTAAACGTATTCTTATGATGATATGATTACGGGAAAGTATCTTTATTTTTTAATCAAACTGAAACCTATTCTTATGATGATATGATTAAGGGAAAGTATCTTTATTTTTATTAAAACTGGAACCTATTCTTAGGATGATATGATTAAGGGAAAGTATCTTTATTTTTATTAAAACTGGAACCTATTCTTATGATGATATGATTAAGGGAAAGTATCTTTATTTTTATTCAAACTGAAACCTATTCTTATGATGATATGATTAAGGGAAAGTATCTTTATTTTTATTAAAACTGGAACCTATTCTTATGATGATATGATTAAGGGAAAGTATCTTTATTTTTATTAAAACTGGAACCTATTCTTATGATGATATGATTAAGGGAAAGTATCTTTATTTTTATTAAAACTGGAACCTATTCTTATGATGATATGATTAAGGGAAAGTATCTTTATTTTTATTAAAACTGGAACCTATTCTTATGATGATATGATTAAGGGAAAGTATCTTTATTTTTATTCAAACTGAAACCTATTCTTATGATGATATGATTAAGGGAAAGTATCTTTATTTTTATTAAAACTGGAACCTATTCTTATGATGATATGATTAAGGGAAAGTATCTTTATTTTTATTAAAACTGGAACCTATTCTTATGATGATATGATTAAGGGAAAGTATCTTTATTTTTATTCAAACTGAAACCTATTCTTATGATGATATGATTAAGGGAAAGTATCTTTATTTTTATTCAAACTGAAACCTATTCTTATGATGATATGATTAAGGGAAAGTATCTTTATTTTTATTCAAACTGAAACCTATTCTTATGATGATATGATTAAGGGAAAGTATCTTTATTTTTATTCAAACTGAAACCTATTCTTATGATGATATGATTAAGGGAAAGTATCTTTATTTTTATTCAAACTGAAACCTATTCTTATGATGATATGATTAAGGGAAAGTATCTTTATTTTTATTAAAACCGAAACCTATTCTTATGATGATTTGATTAAGGGAAAGTATCTTTATTTTTATTAAAACCGAAACCTATTCTTATGATGATATGATTAAGGGAAAGTATCTTTATTTTTATTAAAACTGAAACCTATTCTTATGATGATATGATTAAGGGAAAGTATTTTTATTTTTATTAAAACTGAAACCTATTCTTATGATGATATGATTAAGGGAAAGTATCTTAATTTTTATTAAAACTGGAACCTATTCTTATGATGATATGATTAAGGGAAAGTATCTTTATTTTTATTGAAACTGAAACCTATTCTTATGATGATATGATTAAGGGAAAGTATCTTTATTTTTATTGAAACTGGAACCTATTCTTATGATGATATCATTAAGGGAAAGTATCTTTATTTTTATTAAAACTGGAACCTATTCTTATGATGATATGATTAAGGGAAAGTATCTTTATTTTTATTAAAACTGGAACCTATTCTTATGATGATATGATTAAGGGAAAGTATCTTTATTTTTATTAAAACTGGAACCTATTCCTATGATGATATGATTAAGGGAAAGTATCTTTATTTTTATTAAAACTGGAACCTATTCTTATGATGATATGATTAAGGGAAAGTATCTTTATTTTTATTCAAACTGAAACCTATTCTTATGATGATATGATTAAGGGAAAGTATCTTTATTTTTATTGAAACTGGAACCTATTCTTATGATGATATGATTAAGGGAAAGTATCTTTATTTTTATTCAAACTGAAACCTATTCTTATGATGATATGATTAAGGGAAAGTATCTTTATTTTTATTCAAACTTAAACGTATTCTTATGATGATATGATTACGGGAAAGTATCTTTATTTTTTAATCAAACTGAAACCTATTCTTATGATGATATGATTAAGGGAAAGTATCTTTATTTTTATTAAAACTGGAACCTATTCTTAGGATGATATGATTAAGGGAAAGTATCTTTATTTTTATTAAAACTGGAACCTATTCTTATGATGATATGATTAAGGGAAAGTATCTTTATTTTTATTCAAACTGAAACCTATTCTTATGATGATATGATTAAGGGAAAGTATCTTTATTTTTATTAAAACTGGAACCTATTCTTATGATGATATGATTAAGGGAAAGTATCTTTATTTTTATTAAAACTGGAACCTATTCTTATGATGATATGATTAAGGGAAAGTATCTTTATTTTTATTAAAACTGGAACCTATTCTTATGATGATATGATTAAGGGAAAGTATTTTTATTTTTATTCAAACTTAAACCTATTCTTATGATGATATGATTAAGGGAAAGTATCTTTATTTTTTAATCAAACTGAAACCTATTCTTATGATGATATGATTAAGGGAAAGTATTTTTATTTTTATTAAAACTGAAACCTATTCTTATGATGATATGATTAAGGGAAAGTATCTTTATTTTTATTAAAACTGAAACCTATTCTTATGATGATATGATTAAGGGAAAGTATCTTCATTTTTATTCAAACTGAAACCTATTCTTATGATGATATGATTAAGGGAAACTATCTTTATTTTTATTCAAACTGAAACCTATTCTTATGATGATATGATTAAGGGAAAGTATTTTTATTTTTATTAAAACTGAAACCTATTCTTATGATGATATGATTAAGGGAAAGTATCTTTATTTTTATTAAAACTGAAACCTATTCTTATGATGATATGATTAAGGGAAAGTATTTTTATTTTTATTAAAACTGAAACCTATTCTTATGATGATATGATTAAGGGAAAGTATCTTTATTTTTATTAAAACTGAAACCTATTCTTATGATGATATGATTAAGGGAAAGTATCTTTATTTTTATTCAAACTGAAACCTATTCTTATGATGATATGATTAAGGGAAAGTATCTTTATTTTTATTCAAACTTAAACCTATTCTTATGATGATATGATTAAGGGAAAGTATTTTTATTTTTATTAAAACTGAAACCTATTCTTATGATGATATGATTAAGGGAAAGTATCTTTATTTTTATTAAAACTGAAACCTATTCTTATGATGATATGATTAAGGGAAAGTATTTTTATTTTTATTAAAACTGAAACCTATTCTTATGATGATATGATTAAGGGAAAGTATCTTTATTTTTATTAAAACTGAAACCTATTCTTATGATGATATGATTAAGGGAAAGTATCTTTATTTTTATTCAAACTGAAACCTATTCTTATGATGATATGATTAAGGGAAAGTATCTTTATTTTTATTAAAACTGAAACCTATTCTTATGATGATATGATTAAGGGAAAGTATTTTTATTTTTATTAAAACTGAAACCTATTCTTATGATGATATGATTAAGGGAAAGTATCTTTATTTTCATTAAAACCGAAACCTATTCTTATGATGATATGATTAAGGGAAAGTATTTTTATTTTTATTAAAACTGAAACCTATTCTTATGATGATATGATTAAGGGAAAGTATTTTTATTTTTATTAAAACCGAAACCTATTCTTATGATGATATGATTAAGGGAAAGTATTTTTATTTTTATTAAAACTGAAACCTATTCTTATGATGATATGATTAAGGGAAAGTATCTTTATTTTTATTAAAACCGAAACCTATTCTTATGATGATATGATTAAGGGAAAGTATCTTTATTTTTATTAAAACCGAAACCTATTCTTATGATGATTTGATTAAGGGAAAGTATCTTTATTTTTATTAAAACTGAAACCTATTCTTATGATGATATGATTAAGGGAAAGTATCTTTATTTTTATTAAAACTGAAACCTATTCTTATGATGATATGATTAAGGGAAAGTATCTTTATTTTTATTCAAACTGGAACCTATTCTTATGATGATATGATTAAGGGAAAGTATCTTTATTTTTATTCAAACTGAAACCTATTCTTATGATATGATTAAGGGAAAGTATCTTTATTTTTATTCAAACTGGAACCTATTCTTATGATGATATGATTAAGGGAAAGTATCTTTATTTTTATAGAAACTGGAACCTATTCTTATGATGATATGATTAAGGGAAAGTATCTTTATTTTTATTGAAACTGGAACCTATTCTTATGATGATATGATTAAGGGAAAGTATCTTTATTTTTATTCAAACTGAAACCTATTCTTATGATGATATGATTAAAGGAAAGTATCTTTATTTTTATTGAAACTGGAACCTATTCTTATGATGATATGATTAAGGGAAAGTATCTTTATTTTTATTGAAACTGGAACCTATTCTTATGATGATATGATTAAGGGAAAGTATCTTTATTTTTATTCAAACTGAAACCTATTCTTATGATGATATGATTAAGGGAAAGTATCTTTATTTTTATTGAAACTGGAACCTATTCTTATGATGATATGATTAAGGGAAAGTATCTTTATTTTTATTGAAACTGAAACCTATTCTTATGATGATATGATTAAGGGAAAGTATCTTTATTTTTATTCAAACTGAAACCTATTCTTATGATGATATGATTAAGGGAAAGTATCTTTATTTTTATTCAAACTGAAACCTATTCTTATGATGATATGATTAAGGGAAAGTATCTTTATTTTTATTCAAACTGAAACCTATTCTTATGATGATATGATTAAGGGAAAGTATCTTCATTTTTATTCAAACTGAAACCTATTCTTATGATGATATGATTAAGGGAAAGTATCTTTATTTTTATTAAAACTGAAACCTATTCTTATGATGATATGATTAAGGGAAAGTATCTTTATTTTTATTCAAACTGAAACCTATTCTTATGATGATATGATTAAGGGAAAGTATCTTTATTTTTATTCAAACTGAAACCTATTCTTATGATGATATGATTAAGGGAAAGTATCTTTATTTTTATTCAAACTGAAACCTATTCTTATGATGATATGATTAAGGGAAAGTATCTTCATTTTTATTCAAACTGAAACCTATTCTTATGATGATATGATTAAGGGAAAGTATCTTTATTTTTATTGAAACTGGAACCTATTCTTATGATGATATGATTAAGGGAAAGTATCTTTATTTTTATTGAAACTGGAACCTATTCTTATGATGATATGATTAAGGGAAAGTATCTTTATTTTTATTCAAACTGAAACCTATTCTTATGATGATATGATTAAGGGAAAGTATCTTTATTTTTATTCAAACTTAAACGTATTCTTATGATGATATGATTACGGGAAAGTATCTTTATTTTTTAATCAAACTGAAACCTATTCTTATGATGATATGATTAAGGGAAAGTATCTTTATTTTTATTAAAACTGGAACCTATTCTTAGGATGATATGATTAAGGGAAAGTATCTTTATTTTTATTAAAACTGGAACCTATTCTTATGATGATATGATTAAGGGAAAGTATCTTCATTTTTATTCAAACTGAAACCTATTCTTATGATGATATGATTAAGGGAAAGTATCTTTATTTTTATTAAAACTGGAACCTATTCTTATGATGATATGATTAAGGGAAAGTATCTTTATTTTTATTAAAACTGGAACCTATTCTTATGATGATATGATTAAGGGAAAGTATCTTTATTTTTATTAAAACTGGAACCTATTCTTATGATGATATGATTAAGGGAAAGTATCTTTATTTTTATTCAAACTCAAACCTATTCTTATGATGATATGATTAAGGGAAAGTATCTTTATTTTTATTCAAACTTAAACCTATTCTTATGATGATATGATTAAGGGAAAGTATCTTTATTTTTTAATCAAACTGAAACCTATTCTTATGATGATATGATTAAGGGAAAGTATTTTTATTTTTATTAAAACTGAAACCTATTCTTATGATGATATGATTAAGGGAAAGTATCTTTATTTTTATTAAAACTGAAACCTATTCTTATGATGATATGATTAAGGGAAAGTATCTTCATTTTTATTCAAACTGAAACCTATTCTTATGATGATATGATTAAGGGAAACTATCTTTATTTTTATTCAAACTGAAACCTATTCTTATGATGATATGATTAAGGGAAAGTATTTTTATTTTTATTAAAACTGAAACCTATTCTTATGATGATATGATTAAGGGAAAGTATCTTTATTTTTATTAAAACTGAAACCTATTCTTATGATGATATGATTAAGGGAAAGTATTTTTATTTTTATTAAAACTGAAACCTATTCTTATGATGATATGATTAAGGGAAAGTATCTTTATTTTTATTAAAACTGAAACCTATTCTTATGATGATATGATTAAGGGAAAGTATCTTTATTTTTATTCAAACTGAAACCTATTCTTATGATGATATGATTAAGGGAAAGTATCTTTATTTTTATTCAAACTTAAACCTATTCTTATGATGATATGATTAAGGGAAAGTATTTTTATTTTTATTAAAACTGAAACCTATTCTTATGATGATATGATTAAGGGAAAGTATCTTTATTTTTATTAAAACTGAAACCTATTCTTATGATGATATGATTAAGGGAAAGTATTTTTATTTTTATTAAAACTGAAACCTATTCTTATGATGATATGATTAAGGGAAAGTATCTTTATTTTTATTAAAACTGAAACCTATTCTTATGATGATATGATTAAGGGAAAGTATCTTTATTTTTATTCAAACTGAAACCTATTCTTATGATGATATGATTAAGGGAAAGTATCTTTATTTTTATTAAAACTGAAACCTATTCTTATGATGATATGATTAAGGGAAAGTATTTTTATTTTTATTAAAACTGAAACCTATTCTTATGATGATATGATTAAGGGAAAGTATCTTTATTTTCATTAAAACCGAAACCTATTCTTATGATGATATGATTAAGGGAAAGTATTTTTATTTTTATTAAAACTGAAACCTATTCTTATGATGATATGATTAAGGGAAAGTATTTTTATTTTTATTAAAACCGAAACCTATTCTTATGATGATATGATTAAGGGAAAGTATTTTTATTTTTATTAAAACTGAAACCTATTCTTATGATGATATGATTAAGGGAAAGTATCTTTATTTTTATTAAAACCGAAACCTATTCTTATGATGATATGATTAAGGGAAAGTATCTTTATTTTTATTAAAACCGAAACCTATTCTTATGATGATTTGATTAAGGGAAAGTATCTTTATTTTTATTAAAACTGAAACCTATTCTTATGATGATATGATTAAGGGAAAGTATCTTTATTTTTATTAAAACTGAAACCTATTCTTATGATGATATGATTAAGGGAAAGTATCTTTATTTTTATTCAAACTGGAACCTATTCTTATGATGATATGATTAAGGGAAAGTATCTTTATTTTTATTCAAACTGAAACCTATTCTTATGATATGATTAAGGGAAAGTATCTTTATTTTTATTCAAACTGGAACCTATTCTTATGATGATATGATTAAGGGAAAGTATCTTTATTTTTATAGAAACTGGAACCTATTCTTATGATGATATGATTAAGGGAAAGTATCTTTATTTTTATTGAAACTGGAACCTATTCTTATGATGATATGATTAAGGGAAAGTATCTTTATTTTTATTCAAACTGAAACCTATTCTTATGATGATATGATTAAAGGAAAGTATCTTTATTTTTATTGAAACTGGAACCTATTCTTATGATGATATGATTAAGGGAAAGTATCTTTATTTTTATTGAAACTGGAACCTATTCTTATGATGATATGATTAAGGGAAAGTATCTTTATTTTTATTCAAACTGAAACCTATTCTTATGATGATATGATTAAGGGAAAGTATCTTTATTTTTATTGAAACTGGAACCTATTCTTATGATGATATGATTAAGGGAAAGTATCTTTATTTTTATTGAAACTGAAACCTATTCTTATGATGATATGATTAAGGGAAAGTATCTTTATTTTTATTCAAACTGAAACCTATTCTTATGATGATATGATTAAGGGAAAGTATCTTTATTTTTATTCAAACTGAAACCTATTCTTATGATGATATGATTAAGGGAAAGTATCTTTATTTTTATTCAAACTGAAACCTATTCTTATGATGATATGATTAAGGGAAAGTATCTTCATTTTTATTCAAACTGAAACCTATTCTTATGATGATATGATTAAGGGAAAGTATCTTTATTTTTATTAAAACTGAAACCTATTCTTATGATGATATGATTAAGGGAAAGTATCTTTATTTTTATTCAAACTGAAACCTATTCTTATGATGATATGATTAAGGGAAAGTATCTTTATTTTTATTCAAACTGAAACCTATTCTTATGATGATATGATTAAGGGAAAGTATCTTTATTTTTATTGAAACTGAAACCTATTCTTATGATGATATGATTAAGGGAAAGTATCTTCATTTTTATTCAAACTGAAACCTATTCTTATGATGATATGATTAAGGGAAAGTATCTTTATTTTTATTCAAACTGGAACCTATTCTTATGATGATATGATTAAGGGAAAGTATCTTTATTTTTATTGAAACTGGAACCTATTCTTATGATGATATGATTAAGGGAAAGTATCTTTATTTTTATTCAAACTGAAACCTATTCTTATGATGATATGATTAAGGGAAAGTATCTTTATTTTTATTGAAACTGGAACCTATTCTTATGATGATATGATTAAGGGAAAGTATCTTTATTTTTATTGAAACTGAAACCTATTCTTATGATGATATGATTAAGGGAAAGTATCTTTATTTTTATTCAAACTGAAACCTATTCTTATGATGATATGATTAAGGGAAAGTATCTTTATTTTTATTCAAACTGAAACCTATTCTTATGATGATATGATTAAGGGAAAGTATCTTTATTTTTATTCAAACTGAAACCTATTCTTATGATGATATGATTAAGGGAAAGTATCTTTATTTTTATTAAAACTGAAACCTATTCTTATGATGATATGATTAAGGGAAAGTATCTTTATTTTTATTCAAACTGAAACCTATTCTTATGATGATATGATTAAGGGAAAGTATCTTCATTTTTATTCAAACTGAAACCTATTCTTATGATGATATGATTAAGGGAAAGTATCTTTATTTTTATTAAAACTGAAACCTATTCTTATGATGATATGATTAAGGGAAAGTATCTTTATTTTTATTCAAACTGAAACCTATTCTTATGATTATATGATTAAGGGAAAGTATCTTTATTTTTATTCAAACTGAAACCTATTCTTATGATGATATGATTAAGGGAAAGTATCTTTATTTTTATTCAAACTGAAACCTATTCTTATGATGATATGATTAAGGGAAAGTATCTTTATTTTTATTAAAACTGAAACCTATTCTTATGATGATATGATTAAGGGAAAGTATCTTTATTTTTATTGAAACTGAAACCTATTCTTATGATGATATGATTAAGGGAAAGTATCTTTATTTTTATTAAAACTGAAACCTATTCTTATGATGATATGATTAAGGGAAAGTATCTTTATTTTTATTAAAACTGAAACCTATTCTTATGATGATATGATTAAGGGAAAGTATCTTCATTTTTATTAAAACTGAAACCTATTCTTATGATGATATGATTAAGGGAAAGTATCTTTATTTTTATTAAAACTGAAACCTATTCTTATGATGATATGATTAAGGGAAAGTATCTTTATTTTTATTCAAACTGAAACCTATTCTTATGATGATATGATTAAGGGAAAGTATCTTTATTTTTATTCAAACTGAAACCTATTCTTATGATGATATGATTAAGGGAAAGTATCTTTATTTTTATTAAAACTGAAACCTATTCTTATGATGATATGATTAAGGGAAAGTATCTTTATTTTTATTGAAACTGAAACCTATTCTTATGATGATATGATTAAGGGAAAGTATCTTTATTTTTATTAAAACTGAAACCTATTCTTATGATGATATGATTAAGGGAAAGTATCTTTATTTTTATTCAAACTGAAACCTATTCTTATGATGATATGATTAAGGGAAAGTATCTTCATTTTTATTCAAACTGAAACCTATTCTTATGATGATATGATTAAGGGAAAGTATCTTTATTTTTATTAAAACTGAAACCTATTCTTATGATGATATGATTAAGGGAAAGTATTTTTATTTTTATTCAAACTGAAACCTATTCTTATGATGATATGATTAAGGGAAAGTATCTTTATTTTTATTCAAACTGAAACCTATTCTTATGATGATATGATTAAGGGAAAGTATCTTTATTTTTAGGGTCACCCTAAAACCTATAATTAACTAAAACATCGAATGTGAACATTCGGGAAGCATTTATATGATATTTTTAATATTTTATACTGGCAGCTTGTATTTACATTTTCTTTCCATTTTAGCAAGTATTGAAGTAACCATTACAGGATCAAATGGATTTGAGGCACCCCAGAATGGGCAATAACTAAAAGGACACATTTTGCCGTAGCACCACTTTTTTCTGGTTAAATTATAAACAAAACAATACACACATTTGTAACTTTGCCGTTGCAGAATTTTTATTTTAAAAAAAAAATTGACAAAAATACAAAATACATAATTTTATTTACAAACACGTTTTTTTATAAACACATTTTTAATTAAAAAAATAGTTTTATTTACAAGACGTTTTGTTTTGTAAACTTTTAAGATTTATAAAAAATAGAAAAATACAGTTGTATTTACAAGATTTTTTTTATTCAATCAAAATGTTTAAACAAACAAAAAATTAAATATAAAAAAAATTAATAAAAGAATGTTATGTTGAGATGGGGTCGCACAATTTGAAAAGGCCATTTTCTGAGTGCCTTTCATGCCACAGGAATTCCTTCAAATAGGAATCCAAGTGAGATCTTCTATAACCGAGCATTGATTGAATAAAGCGTTTATGGCGATTCCAATCGATTTCTATTGTCTGTGGATGGACGCTATTGTTTGGAGTCACAAAATAACATTTTATAAGAAAGAAGAGGTTTCCATTCTGTAGGCCTCGTTTAGTAAGAAGAAAAAGAGGTTACCATTGTGTCGCTGTTGTTAGGGGTTACTATTAGCTTGAATATAAAGACAAACTGTTCCTCCACATTTTAAATCGGTTTTATTCATACATCGCTTCACCAACAAACAGCCAGGGACCACGAACGAGTTACGCAGCAAGAAATACCAAAGCACAGAGTCGGTGAGCGCACATACATCCGTACAATTGGTTGGGTCTTGCATCTACTTGTTTCGCGCATGTCAAGTTTTTATTTGAGCTGAGACAAGAACATCGCATGTCTCTTCAGCTTGATGTCAAGCCTTTGATTGGTGAAAAGCGGAAAAAAAAGACAAACAGTTTAACAGAGGTGCCTCCTAAGCAAAGTGTTCTGATTGGATGATGTATCAATCACTCCACGAGGAAGAGTGTAAGGCTGCACAAAAGAAAATAGATCGTAAAACGTATAACTGCTACAACATGAAGGGGAAAATCCCCAATCGAACTACATTGCGCTATATGCTTTCTACTCATTGCTATGAATAACCTTTACTTGTAAAATAATTATTGTTATTATGAGTAGTAATATTTTTTTGAATTTCTTTTTTTCCACTATCTCCATTTACCCTAAATGCACCAAACATTGATGTTTTATTTTTCTCTTAACAAAGCTCAATAATGTTTAAAAAAATCCAAAACAAGAAACAACAATTTATCTCCCTCCCTTCCTTCCTTTCACTCAACCAAACACCATGAATATATACTTGAACAGATAAAGAACTCGAAGCAAAAACTTTTTCACCAAAATACCGTATTCGGCATTAAATAACTCGATGAGGTTGGATATGCCATAAAAAAAAAAACAACAACCAAACGAAAAGATATACTCTCGGGCAAGCTTACCGCAGAAGATCTCACTTCGATTACTTTCTGAAGTAATTCCTGTGGTATGAAAGGCACTCAGAAAATACCTTGACATCATTTCTACACAACATCCTTTTATTTAAATGTTTTTTTGTTTTTTTTTTAAATATTTGTTTGTTTCGTTTATACATTTTGTTTAAATAAAAAGTTGTTTTGTAAATAAAACTATTTTTTCTATTTTTTCTAAATCTCCAAAGTTTACACAACAAAATGTATTAAAAATAAAACTTTTTATTTTCATATTAAAAATGTGCATATAAAAAAACGTAATTGTAAATAAAACTATATCTTTTTTAGGCTATTAGTAAAACTTTTTGTAGAATTTAAACTCAGTAGAGGAGATTCCATAGTCTATGATAATATCTATTAGGCCAATTATGATCAAAAGAGTTCTTATTTACTTACCTCCCCACCAGGGCAAAGTTAGACACAAGGTCGTTTTTTAATGTGGGGAAAAAATCCAGCTCCCCAAAAAGGAGCACTCTTGATTTGAAAAAAATGATAAAAATTGCCCCAGTCTAGAAGGACTTCTTAACTGACCGAGGACAGAATGGATTAAGTAGCATCAGAACATATACTGCACTTTATTCCTAGCCAAAAAACCAAGGAATAGTAAAACACAAAACAAACACATTTACAGATAAACATGTTTTATAGATGAGGGTAATATTAATATAATATACTTTTCCTTTTTTTTGTTTTAAATAAAAAATCTGTGATGGCAAAGTGACAAATATGCATATTGTTTTGTTTATAATACATTCGGAAGTGTAAAAAAAAAAAAAGAAAAAAAAAAAGAAAAAAAAAAAGGGCAGTGTTCAGGCAAAATGTGTCCTTTTTGTCATTGCTAATTCTGGGGTGCCTCAAATCTATTTGATCCCCATTACATAGCATTACCATATCTGTATATACATATACACACACTCACAAATATATAAACACCCTTAGTTTTTCTTCCTTTTTATCTAACTAGAGCAAAGTGCCAGCAGTTCCTCCTTTAAGGCATTACAGTGTGGCTGGGAACATGAAGGTGAAGTTTCCCCAAACCAGACTTGTCTTGCAATCCTACAAAGGTAAGCAAACAAGGAAGTAATAATATAATCACCATTGTTATTATTCCCTTGACATTTTGATACGTTCATTCTATTATTCTATTTGCTAGATTGATCCGTGTAAATCATACACTATTATTCATTCCTTTTCATCTGTGTTTGGGTTGTCCGTTCTTTTTATCATTGATATCATCAGCCCTAGTTAGATGGGAATGGTGGAGGTCTTGGACTGCCAAAAGTGTTCAAGTTGGTAAAGGATAGGCATCCAGCCGTAAAATTGCCTTAAATACAATGTCTAGTCGAAATACAGCAGGAAAAAAGAAAGGCAGTGCCAGTAGCACTAATGCTGCTGGTAATGTCTTGGGCTTCGTAGATCCCAGGATGCGTGGATCTTCAGGGCCTATGGATTCCATCAAGCCTTGCCAAAGACAGGAGTGGAGAGGAAGACTCAGATTTCGAGACTAGACAATCAGGCCCCACCCTCATCAGAGGATTAATTGTGGCCTGATTCAACAAATAAACCGGTTGATGATGATGATGATGATGATTTATTAATAACTTTGTCTGCTGTGGTCATAAACTTTTTCTCTCTCTGCTGAACGGTGCGCAAAGGAGATAACTGGATGGGGTAAAGCTGGCATCGAAGCATTTGTCCCCATGCGAAAAATTCCATAGTAAACCCCCGCTCTCCTCAATAGTTCACTTTGATCTGTGCAGCTGCTATTGCACATAGGCAGCAAACATCTCACCGTTTCAACTGCCATAAATCAGATACAAATAGACAAAGCCACAACTGAGGGTAGCTGAGATGACCAGAAAACACAGAAATTAGGAACTCGTGACTTTTGGAAAATCTATAATAGTGTGGTGAACAATGAGCAATCAACAATTCCCTCACTATCCAACCACAATGATGTCGCTTGCACGGCAATGGATAAAGCTGAACTGCTTGGCCAGCGGTTCATTTTAAAATCTACCTTTGACTCCACAAACCGATCTCTCCCTAATTTCTTATTATGGACAGAAGCCACACTTGATGATCTGATCATCATCCCCTTACCATGTTCTGAATATCATAAAAAACCATGACTCTCTAAAGCATGTGAACCAGATCTTATCCCTGCTATAGTAATAAAGAAATGCTCTGCTGAGCTGGACCCTGTCCTCTCCAAGCTCTATAATAAATGCCTTTCTGAATCTTGCTTCCTTGATAGTTGGAAAATTGCCTGTGGTACCAGTTTTCAAGAACTCTGGTTAAAGAACTGAATCGCAAAATTATTGCCCCATAAGTCTCCTCCCGCTGAATCATGTTGCGATAGTCTACCACCTCGCAAATGCTAAACTTCTTTTTGACAAACAGTATGGATTGAGGCAAACCTGCTCTAGTGCAACTATCCTAAAGGTCATCTCTGAACGCATATACCATACACGGGATAAGGCAGGTGAAGCTAGGGCAGTAGCACTTGACATATCCAAGGCCTTTGACAAGGTCTGGCATGAAGGTCATCTCAGGAAAATTAACTTGTACAGTATTACTGGGAGAATGTTTAATATAGTTAAACATTCTTAGCTAAAAGAAAGATTCAGGTCGTTCTCGATGGCCGTACATCTAAACAACATCACATTAATGCAGGTGTGCCCCAGGGGTCGACACTTAGACCTTTATTATTCCTGATCTTCATAAGTGACCTTCCTGATTCAATCATGTCTGTGATGGGACACTACACTGAATCATTGGAAAATGACCTCCAGTCTGTAGTGGAATGGAGGCATAAATGCATGGTTAGATTTAATGCTACCAAGACAAAGCTCCTTTCCTTTAACAATTATAAGAAAACCTTTCCAACCACGGATTGCCATGGCTGATAGCACCCTTTGTGAGAATCAAAAGTTCAAACATTGGTCTAATATTCACCGGAAACATGAAGTGGAATAAATACATAGAAGACACTGCCAAGAAGGTGCTAGTAAACTTCTTGGAATTGAGAGAAATAAAGACCTGGCTAGAGACAGGTTAGTTTGGAAGTCAATTTCTTAAAGCTGTCCAACATGTGCCAGCATGTAAAATCCAATATGAAGATGATGATGATGAGGATTTAGTATAACATAACAATTAAAAAAGATGTTAAAATATTAAAATCCCTGAAATATTAAGTCTGAAACTAAAACTAAAAAAGCAAAATGTTAGTGACATCAGACATTGACTCCCCAAAGCTCCCCACTTGAGGCCTTACCACCAAATAAATTGTAAGGTCATACGCAAGACCTCAAAAAAAAAAAAAAATCACTTTAAAAATTTTTTTTCTTTGTAAGTCTTAATTTTTAGTCTATCAAAACCAAAAGGTGGGAGTGATACTCTTCCCTGGACGGAAAACTAAACGTTTTGTTGTGTACTATACAGCATAATCACGTCCACACACCTGTTCTCGTTAGATCACTGAAGCGACATTTAGCTTGTCAGTACTAGATGAGTGACCATTTGGGAATACCAGGCACTGTATGTCACACCTAACTGTGGGCAAAATAGTGTCGCCAACCCGCAGTGCCTGAAGGACAGACATAAATAAGGTGGAAAGAAATTAGGGAGTTTTTCCTCCTCCAGGTGTGATAAACAAAAAAACATGTTGATGATGATGATTATACAGATGCAAATAACTTATATCGATTTTTGTTTGCATCTAGACGAGTATATGATTCCAAATACGGATTTGTTATGTTTTAAGGCATATCAACCTTTTTTGGCTTATTTAATTCTGAATCCGTTTTTTTTTAATGCACTATCGGATCACCGCCTATCAAGGCTCAAAGATCACTCGAGGATAAAAGTTAATGAGTTTGTCAGATGGACGATGAAACAACACTGTGAGGATTGGTAACGATGATGGTTGAAACTGGGCAGAATTTGATTATTTAAGAGGACGGCTCAGCAAGAATTTGTTTACATTGGACTTGAAAACGACCACCCGGCATATTTTGTAAAAGTTTTTATGCTTCAAATATTTAATAGATTCAATATTATATACGTATAGTTAGTAGATGAATTTGGCTTTAGGTAAATATTTTGTAAATGAACAGTCTAAGACTGGAAACTTCGTACAATTGTGAAGGGTAGAAACAGGTCATTTCAGAGACTTAAAGTTGATGGATCAGGTTCTGGGAAGTGCAAATTTTGATTATGTTCATGCCACAAAATAAAAACCTTTCAACACCATAACTTTAGACATGTAAATTCTATTTTCATAGAACAGAATATTTTTGATTGTATTGAAGTATTTTTTACCTTTTAAATTCGGAGGGGGGGGGGGGGGGGGCGCGCTCCTAAATTAAAATTTATTTTCATTTTAATGATGCTTAAACCAGACGTATAGGATGTACAATTATAGCAATTCTAAAAATGTTTTTAACAAATTTGTGCTCATTACCCCCACGAGAGTTCATCTCCACATTAAAAGCTTTGTAAGAGCCCATAAGTTCAATTATGTAATCTGTTTTCACATACTTTAAGTAAATTTTGAACCTCGAAAATGCCTTGTTGACCACTTCCTCAATGGTTCAGTTCTCACCCGAGACGGGTTAAGCAGGTTCCCATCAATTTAACACGAAGGTCCTATATTGCTGCGGACCAGGCTCGATGGTTGTAAGCTTCCTTGGACACAAACCATCGGTGAAGATGTTGGAACTTGACACAAGTTTGAAATCTGCTTTGACAAGATCTGACATGTTTTCAGCTGATTGCTTTTTTTTTTTTTTTTTTTGGCTAAGCGATTAGAGGCTTCAGAGTTATCAAGTTTCATGTCCTAACACATGGTTTATGGTAAAGTGTGTGGCTGAACCAAAAAGTCATCTTTTATGATTGGAGGAATGTTTGCTCTGCAATGAACAACCATGTTTCTGACAATAGTGTGTGTGCGTGCATGCGTGAGGGGGGGGGGGATCTGGTAAATTAAGTTTTTATTTCAGAATTTTATTTCTATGATTCTGTGTCTTATAAAAACACAAAAAACATGCCGACCAAAGTATTGGCTTTACCTCACTAAACTTAGGCGATTAACTGAGGTTTTACGAGGGGGGGGGGGAGACCTTGCCACCCGGACTTAGGGTAAGTAAGTTTTAAAATTATTTTTTCAGCATGAATTTAACCGAAGTAAGGCCTCACATGCTCAACCATTTTGGTTTTAGTGTGACATCGAAAACAAATTCTGAAATAAAAAAAACAAACTTGGTGTTAGCATGTTAAAAGTATATAATTAAATTCTACTGCGTTTGGTATGAGTTATTTTTTGTTGTTTTTAATTTTGGTTATGATGTCTCAACTGTTAACTATAGTGCAATTTTACCGTGGATCTTGTTGACCCCATTCAAGCAATCATTTCATGTCTGTAATTTTATTTCTTTCCAGTTGGCAAAAAGGATTGGCTTCAAAAAGGGGACGAAGTCAAAGTGGTTGGTCCATCCGTCAGTAAGGCAGGACACTTAATGGTTCAGTGGCAAAATCAGACGCACAATGTTCCTCACCAGACGTTGCAGCTGAAGGTAAACATCAAACGTTTGTCTTCGTGACATGCAACAGTAGCCATTGTTTCAAATATCCCCAAAAATAAATTAGAAAGGTTGCATAAACAAGTCCACCCGTTTGGTTTATCTTTTTTCTTTTAATAGCATAATCGTGAATGCGATAGATCCTACCAAAAATAAGTCAATACCATAGTCCATGTTATTATCCATTGTATCATTTCCGTGTTATTATCCATTGTATCCTTTTCGGTGTTATTATCCATTGTATCATTTGTGGCCCCAATTTCACGCGGTGGGGATATACTCTTTCAAAAATGCATACAAGTTGTAAAAAGACAACCTGAAACAAGAACATAAGTCAGTCGCAAGACTGTGCATACCTCCCGTCTGACAACATAAGGATGGGCCAAAATTTTACCTGTGTCTTACTTCTCCATATTGTATGAAGTATTACCAAAGTTATGCCATGGAAACGTTGATATTTAAAAAATAAAACTATTTATCTGATCAGGCTGAAAGTTTGCATGGTGGTTACTGTTATCAAAGAGCATCAGATCGGTACATCAAATTTGGAGAAAATCTAAAATTTGATCAAAATTTCGACCGTGACCGAACTTTTCAAGGTCACATGACTTCATTGGCTACAATATGGACCAAGTAGCGAGTCTCTACAATGAATAAAACCAAAGTTATCGACAAGTGTCGCTTTCACCTTTTCCTTTGACCTAGATATCCCCAAATTAAATCAGTTCTAAGTTAGACCATGACCAAGTTTGGTGACGATTGGTCAAACAACGTTGACCCTAGGCTGTATGCAAATTAACACAGTGACAACTTCGACTGAAAACATAACCTCTTTGGCAGAGGTAAAAAAAGAAAGAATTAAAATAACTAGACAGATCAGCTGAACATCCATATTTGGACATAAGCCTTTCTCCTTCAGTTTGTTATGTAATGTTGTGGTACATTTAAACTACACCATGCTGTTATTACTGGGAGGGGGGGGGGAGACTGGCTGGGTGAAGAGAAAAGGACCAATTGTCTTGTATAGTGTTCATACAGATCAGAGTTAGTCGTAAAACAGGCGAGTTGTTTTTTGTTTCCATCTCTCGTCACAGGCGGTCAGAAATAGCCGTTGTCGATACAACAAGCTTTTCGTCTACACATTATCTCACAAACACAAACTTTATTTTAATATCTTTTTAACCTGTTTTTATTAATATTATTATCGTCATCAGTATCAGTTATAATAGCATATTCTTGCACCTCCTTACCCCATGTCACATCTGACATGCCAATGGTGCTTCATGCCAAATTTAGTGAAAGTTTCCACAATAGTTTTGGAACCTGTAAGTATTTTGTTTATAGATTTAACAACAGTAGAGTTAACAGTGAGCAGACATTCAGCCTTTTGCCCCCCCCCCCCCCATGGGTTGGGGAGTTGCCTGTAACTATGAAGCAGAGTATACTAAAAGGAATGTCGACATTTTACTTGCAATAAATTGTAAGATAATAAATGTGATATTGTAGGGTTCCCCACCCCAACAACAAAGACTACCGGGAGAGATTAGCTAGAAAATGAATGACAGTAGAGATATAAACATGCACTAGATTGCATGTTTTGGTGGTGCATGCAAATGGCAGACATTGCAAGTGATAGATGTTTGGCCAAAGGAAAAGGGGGGACACACAGAAGAAATTGAAAATATCTCTGATTGTGATTTGGACCACATAGAAATAGTCTTTTGTTTGAAATAAAATAAGTGCTTCATTAAACAGAGAATCATGCTGAGACCGGCCCACTTGAGATAATGGGCTCCAGATAAACCCCTTTGAGTGGACATTGTCTGGCTGTTATCTCCGGTGGTCGAATGGTCACACATGAGAGAGATCAGAATCTAAGATTTCTGGTCAAGAGTGAAAATATTCCAGGAGAGGGGAAGAGGAGGAGCCAGAGCCAGTTGGAGTTGGACATTCGAGGTGGCAGTTTGTTTTTCTGAGAGCTGGTGGTCAGTTTGGCCAGCGTGCCTCTCCAGGCAAGGTGAGCCCTTGGGGCTCTTAACTAAAAGATTGTGTTGATTGGACTTTTGGTTTGGTCAGGCAAAAATCTCATTTTGCAAGTCTGCTATTCAATCTAAGAAAACAAATACCATTTTAGTGCCCAAAGGAAAATAAACTTCAGTTAATTGTTTTTAAAGTGGTTTTTGTTTGGAAGAAGAAATCCTTTGTTGCAGCACTGACTAAATCGAAAACAACTTGGACCGGCACGAATGGGACAAGTGCATGTTCATAGAGATATGTATTGAAAGTGACGGATCCATTGTGCTATACAAAGTGGCACCATGAAAGTTAGCTGTTAACAGCCGGGGGGAGGGAGGGGTCAAGATAGAGTATTTGGAAGGATGTATCTAGTTTTTGGTGGAAATAAGCTAAGAAAAAAAACGGACATCAATGATATACAGTGTAGAGTAGATATATTCGGGAGACGCTGGCTGTTAGCTGGAAAACAGTGACAGAGCCCGACGAGAGACGTCAGTCTTAAATTCTGAGGTTGAAAGATTAAAATTTAGCTCCGATGTAGAAACACTAATGACCGGACTTCAACAACACACCCGTGTTCAACAAGTCGCTTATATACAATGTCTGTATCTGGGTGTTGTTATTATCACCGACTACACTAGAATCCTGACACGGTCAAAAAGATGAAGAACCACACCACATACGCTTGAGGTAGGGTGGTCAATGCGGGCGCATCGCTCTACATTAAAAATCCTTTCTTGTTTTCGATTTCTTCATTTCTGCTTCAACACCTTTCGCATTTGTAGAGCAGTAAAACCACGGAGACAACGTTAGATCCTCTCGTGGCACACCCGGCATCTTAAACAATTTTCATGCTAAGTTGATGCTCAAAAACTAAGTAACTGACAGATAAAAAATAAACCCCTAAAAAAACTCCATATAGATGATTTTTAAATTTATTTTCCTTTTTCAGACAATGGGAACCTTGCTTTGATACAATTGCTTTCAAGTTATGGCCAGTATTTGATGAGGAGGAGGAGATGATGATGATGATCATGTCTGCAGTCTTATGTCTCTGAAGTTTCTGTAGCTAACACTCTTTAGGATTAATGTTATGTTTCTTACTCTGTGGTGAGTTGCTCTACCAAGGCTTGAGAGTCTAGACTATTTTACGCATGTTAAATATCGGACGAGTATAACTTTTGTTAATTGATGATAACAGGAAATAGAGTTCAGTCGTGGTCAGCTAGTGTACGCGGATGTCCGCTTGACCTTCTGTGTACCAGAAACAGGAACGTGATGTCACATGGCGGAAAGAGAAGAGGAGTGAACGGAGAAGTGATTTAGTCTATACAATAATTTCACGCATAACTAAGAGGATAAGAAATAGATTCATACTTTTTCCCAAGATAACGAGTGAAAGTGACGCAACAGCCTCGACTGAACTTGAATCTGGCTTGCCAACTCTACGGTCCAAGCCATTACACCACTTTGCTGATAACAGAAATAATTATTTAAATGCTGAAAATGACATTTGAATTTGAAGGCGGGAGGGGGATTATAATAAAAGAAATAATTCACTGTATAAATAAACATTTTTTTAATATCAAAATTATTTTGTTATTTATTTCAAAGAATCTTTTGTACATATATAAAAAAAAATCTTACTGGCATCTTGAAAAATACTAACAAGTTGCCCAATATCCACTCAGCATCTTATCTTCCACGAAAGCCAGATTTCCATTGTCCTTTAGAGAGATGGCTTCCTCGGCGATCAAATGGTTGCAGACCTTGTTATCATTATTTGGAGGCTGCACATCAAAAACATCCTGTTTCACTGCACACCAGGCGTGATGATTTTTAGCATCCTTATCCACAAATGCCATCTAACGGTGAAGGCCGTAGATGTTGGGACCCCGATCCTGTATCACTTCTGAATTATATGGAGTAACTCTGCAACACCACCAAAACCTGAAATGATCTGAATAGAAACAGGAAGGAACAGAACGCCAGATATGTTTCAATAGAACTTACCACTGTCTCACAAACCTCAGGATACCCAAAAAAGTACGGAAGTAACCCGAACCATTCACACTTTTACACATCCAAGGTGAGAGAAATATGTCGAGACAATATGCTTACATCATGGGTATATATCTTAGGTGTGACAGGATTGGCTGGATCATATTCTGTATCTCATGTTTTTTTAAAAAAAATACCTCTATTCACCCATGCCAAATCACCCTGTAAGACATTCTTTCTTCCTATCGAATAATTTTCAAGATAAAATCCCATGGTGCTTAATGTTAATCAATTATAATGTTATAAAAATATTCCACTCAATGAAAACAAAATTTAGTTAATTTGTAGAGTTGGGTTCGATTATGTTTACACATTTTTCCTCTACAAATTTTGCATAATAACTTTTGTGGCTAAATACTTTTTAATTAACTGGAAAAAAAAAAAAAAAAAAATCAGTTGTCGTCTGCTTCTTGTTTGCATACACAAATAAAGC
Organism: Sepiola atlantica; assembly: GCA_963556195.1. Taxonomy (NCBI): domain Eukaryota; kingdom Metazoa; phylum Mollusca; class Cephalopoda; order Sepiida; family Sepiolidae; genus Sepiola; species Sepiola atlantica. The sequence goes on along the minus strand of OY744532.1, from coordinate 73,076,441 downwards.
TGTATTGATACTACAACTACTGTGTCGAGTTTGGATGAATGACGCTCCTTTGATTTTAGTACACACATATTAATGTAGTAATCACATATTTTGATGTACTATTTAAAAAATTTTTTTTTATTTTTTACTGAAGTTCACCCCAAACAAGGCACAATGCCACTGAGACATACGGGGGCTACTGTGAATTAGGGGAATCCTATATGGGGAGTTGTGCAGCAAGATACTTGTTCACATTACATTTAAATGTCTGCACGCTAGTACGGTTAGGTAAACAGGAAGCAGGAAGGGAATTCCAAAGGCTAACAGTACGAGGAAAGAAGCTATTAGAGTAGAAAGCTCTCTGGCATTTGGGGACCTCCACAGTGAAAGTTTACCACTGGGTAATTGGCCCATTGACCAATTGGATGTCTTGCCATAAAAATACAATTTGTTGGACTACTTCAAGCATCCATGCAGTCTGGCCTTTTCCTCAATTTTTAATCAGTTGGATTTTCAAGAGCATACTAACAGGACGTTCTTTTGTTGGCTATTTCAATTCACCAACGGCAGGATAAAATCTACAAAAGTGTGTGGCGCCTCTTTTTTGTGAAGAAAAACTCTTAGCTGTTTTTAATTCCTTTTCTGCACTGTCAAAATAAAAGGCATTTTCTGTTAACTTTCAACGTCAGATGGACCCTCTATCACATCCAAAGTTTAATTATAATGACGACGGATACCCTTCACCTATCATTGTTAGTAAAATTACAATTGTGTTAAGTGAGGAGCGAACACAATTATTATATAGACGTGTTTGTGTCGCTTTCTGAAAGGATGAGCGATGCAGTTTCCATTTCTCTTCTGATAAAACTGGCTGTCACATGTAGACGAATAGTTTATGCTGTGTGCTAAATTTGTTTAGACATTCTTTAAATAACAGTACTGCAACAGTCAGTGGCTGAAGGTACTTAACAGAAATGAACATGGCCAGTGAGGGTTGAGGACATGCGTTGCATGTAGAGAAAGGATATGAGAATCATACGATGAATGTGTAATGTGAGTCTTAAAGACAGATTTAGTTCTGATGAGCTCAGAGAAGGATTAAATCTGGACAGTATAGGGAGATATGTGCAGAACAGGAGACTTCGATGATATGGCTATGTTGAAAGAATGGATGAGGATCTTTGGGTTAGTAGATGTAGAACAGTTGAGGTAGCAGATTCAGTTCACAGAAAAACCTGGTAGGAAGTGGTAATAATGGACTTTAGAAAAAGATGGATAAATAAAGACCTGGATAAATAAAGACCTGGCCAGAGATAGGTTAGTTTGGAAGTTAATTTCCAAAAGCTGTCCAACACATGCCAGCATGTAAAACAGACGTTAAACCGAATATGATGATGAACAATGGAGGGCAGCAAACACTTTAAGACATTTTAAATATCAGAATGAATAATAAATAAAAAAAAGTCTAAATACATGAATTAACTGTTTATATTTTATAATTTATTAAAAAAAAAAATATTTCAGGTTTTGTGAGTAAAAGAAATATGAGAATGAATGTGGTTAGCCAAAACAATAAATACCCCCCCCCCCCCCCGAAAAATAAAAAGATTGCAAGAGGTTGGAAGATGAAAAAAAAAAAAACCTGTACGAATGTTCGACTCCAACCTGTGATCTTAAGAAGACATAAAATTGTTTGTTCTATTACAACAAATAATTTTAAAAATGTTGATTTAAATTGCTATTCTTGCATAACGTGTCTGGAGACGAAAGAAGACCTGGTTTGAGTCCATAAGACTGCATGGAACCTGATTGATGTCAACCCTTTGGATCGAACCACATGGAGAGCAGATGTGATACATTGCCTGGTGTTACCCACTTTGGAGTCCAGAACACTCACAGCATCCTAAATACCAAAGCCGAATAAAGAAGAGAAGATTCTTACAACATTTTCCATGCATACTCTTTAATAAGATTCTAATAATTTTTTCTCAAATACAATTTCGAAGCATATAGTAACAAAGAAAAAAAAAGAAATGCATTTAGTTTTCTTGCATATGTTTCAAATCAGTTATAATACTTCTCAAACAGGCACCACTATCAAGAGAACATGGTGAGAAATGTCGACAAGTGATGGGACAATACAAATGTGGTTTCAGAAATTCTATCATTGTAATGAGAGCCTTGAAAATGAAGGTAGAGGACGGTCATGCACTTTTGACAATGCACATTTGAAAGCAATTGTTGAACAAAATTTACATCAAAGTGTCAGAGAAAATGTCTAAAGAACTTGATGTCAGTATTTCAATGGTGTCCAACCATCTGAAGCAAATTGGTGTGATAAAAAAAGCTTGATCAATCTTTCTGAAATCGGTCATTATTTTCTAAACAACCTAACAGAAAAACACAAATGAACCCGGTATGAAAATATATATATATATATATATATATATTTATATATATATATGTATGTATAATTTTGGAGACTCATTTTTTGTTGCTAAGGAATCAAAGACATTCTTCTCACCCGATTTGTAAGATTAAAAACCAAATATCGTTTTATAAGAAAAAAGTTTTCCTAATATATGTCAGACTGAATCCCCTAATTATATAGATAAGAACTCAAAATTTTGATTTGATTGTCATAAGGGGGCTCATGTTTATTTTTTATCTTATAAAACGAATGAAGCCCAACACAGACATTTGTTTTACTTCTGATTTTAATTACATTCATACCATGGTTAAAAAACAATTATACTCATCCTTAAATTGTGAGGAAATGCCAATCATTTAAGGTCACACTCATAAGAGTTTAACTTAGAAAAATCAGGTAAACTCTAGTTTTAAGTTTTTGCATGTTTTTTCTTTTATACTTTGCTGCTGACATCTATAAACAGCAAAGATAACATGTTATGTTTTTAATTTAAAAAATAAAGTAATAAGAATAAAAAATGGTAATGTAGTTCAGGGGTGGGAGCATGAATACACAGTCCACATTATTTCCCAGATGATCATGGAGATGGTTTGTTAGTATATATATACATAAAAGATAAAATCCAATTTCTTAAAAAACACTGCCATTCAGACATCCATTCCTAAACTGAACCAAACCATGCAGGAGACCTTAGTACATATAAAGAGCCCCACACAACTTTATAATTAATAGAAGGATTTGGATCGCATATATTAATTATAAACTTATACCTGGATACTCTAAGCATGAGGGACCGTCGGAAACCAAGGAAGACCTGGCTGAATGCGTACTAAATGACTCGACTGCTTGCAATATGACTGGATCAGACTGCACGGCAAGCAGGTGTGAGACGTTGCCTGTTTCCCAGTGTGGAGGCTGGGACACTTGCAGCATCTTAAATACCAAAGCTGGATAATGATGATGGAAATGATTTAAATTAATTATTGTGTGTGTGTGTGTGTGTGTGTGTGTGTGTGTGTGTGTCTGTATATATATATAAGCTACAATAAGTAATAAAAACTGTTAAGATAGGCCAAGTTTAATACTTATTGTTATATATCTATTACTAGCAAAGCTACCCGGTGTTGCACAGGTTAGAGTGTTGGATATGCAACATCATAGTAGGGAAAGTTTACTTTAACAGCAACCTTGATGCTGTCAGCTAGATATCTTACTCACAAAGCTATTCAGATATATGTTAATACTCATAAACTAACGCTAATAGATAGATTAATTTCATTGTGTAACATGTTTGAAAATGGTCATTACCTTATGTAAGGGGCAGCCAGAGACGCAAAAATACTTCATGTTCACATGCAAATTGTGCATGTGAATACAATTATATTGAAAGTACACTTCCTAGTATGTCTTCGTTTTTAGGGACAGACGCGCACAGACAGAGAGGTGTTCTCCTTGAGATATATATATATATATATTTCATTTGAATCAAAGGGAAAACAGTTTTCAGTGGGGTGGGGGGCTCTTAACATTATCAAAATTTGCTGAAATTTTGGGAATAGACATTATTTTTGGTCATTTACCTATGGTTTAAATTTTATTTGAATCTAAGGGAAAACAGTTTTCAGTGTGAGGGTACAACGTTGAAGTGATATATTTCTTATATAGCCTATGGACCTTCACTGAGAGGTCAGTAGTCAACATGCCAATTTTCAAGCAATTCTGTCGAGCAGTTTGGGTGAACATAACACACAAAGATCAGGCGGACACATACGCACACCGAGTTAATCAACGTTTGTTTTCCTAAGACATTTTCCCCCATATATTTTAATCACACAAAATACATGCTAAAATATTCCTTAGTTGGGGAATTGAGTTATGTTTGAAAACAATTTGATTTTAACTTTTCTGATGGACTGTAATTTGCAATTAACTCACCAAATAATCAATCTCTTACTAAGTTTCTGTCTATCACTGTATATGCCCCCCCCCCCATTTTAGAGTCACTTTTGTTACACTCTCTCTGTTTATTAACAAAGGTAATAAAACTAAAGATTGGTCAAAATAGTCCATCATAAACAAAAGTAAATATCACCACAAGTAGTAAGACTATTTAACCCATAGCTTTTTTTTTTTTGATTTGCCTGAAATTATCCGAGTTTCAGCATGGCTGTGGATGAGAAAGGCAAAAATGAAAAACAGCGATTTAGGTTAATCCGTTATCAGCAGCAGTTTATACAGTTCAAAGGAAAAAGAGGAAATGGGGTGACAGCTTGGAGTTATTAATTTTTATTTCTATTTGTAGCTTAGGGAAAATGTCTGGGTCAAATGTGTCAAAGCCGAGTGTGGCCGATAGTGGATATGGGGGAGGTGGCGGAGTCTGAACTTATTGTCATGCTTCGAATTAAAAAGGAAAGAAGAAAAAAGGGTGCTTGTTAGTGGCTTCGGCCAAACGGAAAATTATTTATGTGTGAAAACAATATCATGTACTTACTCACTGGTATTTTATTGTTCAATGTTGAAAAAAGTAGGAAAAATTATCCAGTAGAACTTTAATTACAAAGATTTTTACATTTATCGTAACGTACGAGTAACCTCGATGAATATGATTCCATAGGATACAGGTCGGCAGAAAACAGGGGCAGATAAGTTGCTGTGGTAGGACAGAAGGCCACCGGACAAAGTCCACCGGACAAAATAAGTCAAACCTGGACTAAAAATAAATTAATTATTAAAAATATTTTTTTCTTGTTTTTTGTTTTTTAAATGAGTATTACCTGCCCTTGCAAATTATGGCCCAAAATTGTGGGCCCTTGCAAATTATGGCCCAAAATTGGGGGATCATTTTATGTTAAAATTATGTGCAAAACTGATCCCCCAATTTCAAATGTATTTTTTTTGCTACACGGACTTGGGGTTAGTAGTAGAAAGGGTGCGTCAATTTTTATGATGCAATCTTTAAAAAATAGTAAATATAATAAATATAAAAATATTTTAAAAATAATTTTAATAATTAATTTATTTTAGTCCAGGTTTGACTTATTTTGTCCGGTGGCTTCTGTCCGGTGGACTTTGTCCGGTGGCCTTCTGTCCTACCACAGCAACTTATCTGCCCCTGTTTTCTGCCGACCTGTATCCTATGGAATCATATTCATCGAGGTTACTCGTACGTTACGATAAATGTAAAAATCTTTGTAATTAAAGTTCTACTGGATAATTTTTCCTAATTTTTTCAACATTGAACAATAAAATACCAGTGAGTAAGTACATGATATTGTTTTCACACACAAATCATTTTTCGTTTGGCTGAAGCCACTAACAAGCACCGAAAAAAGAAAAGAAAAACAATTATATATATATATATATATATATATATATTTTTATAAATAGCCGTTTTTCATTTTTGCCTTTCTCATCAATAGCCATGCCGAAACTCGGACAATTTCAAGCAAATCAAAATTAATGACTATGATTTTTTTCTGCATTTTTCTTCATTCTAAGGAAGTCTACAATAAAGACGAAACGTGGATGAATACATAAATAATATAGTTTTTGGCTTTCCTTTTTCATTACGTTGGATCATTTTATCCCCATTTTTATTCATATATATAAATATATATATATATACACATATATATATACACACACACACACATGTACGAGCTATGTTAGTCACAGAATAGAATTCCTGTTGTAAATCTAACAAGAATTGGTGGTGGACTTGTTCAAATATATTTTTGGGGTGGTAAAAGATAGCCAAAAGCATGAATCTCTGGCTTTCCTACAAAATTTCACATTCCTAGGTCTAATAGCCTAAAATAACTAGTGGACAGTAAGACAGACACATGTCTCTCATATTAGTATAGATGAATGCTAACCAACAAGAATTAGTCACTGGAGTTTTTCTTCTTTCTATCTGGTAGAGACTGGATACATATGCTTTAGATATGATAACAGGATTTCTGGCATGAGTTTCAATTGGTCATCCTATGTGGATGAAGTGATCAAGACTCACCTATGAGTTTGTAATTGGTCGCTATTACGGACACTTAAGCACACCTCATTTTTCCAAAACTCACAGACCCCCAAATCTCCCCAGTGTCCAGTCCAGACTTGTTGTAAACTGTTCTTATCAACATTGTCAAGTTTTTGGCATGAAAACTTCAGCTTGACCAGTGGAATTTCCGATGATAACTTGCTGCTGATAGAATCCAAGAGGTTTGAGTGAAGAGGGGCTGTAATGCCGCAATGGCTCATGTCCACTTGCTCCAGCGCACACTGACCATTATGCGTTGCATTATCAAGCAGTTCGTACAACACTTGCTGACTAAAACACGGGTTGTTTGATAAATTCACTGAACGCAGCTTAACGGCAAAACACGGGAGCCTGGAAAATAAAATAAAAATGATGACTTGTTAAACAAATATTTTATTAATTTATTTAATTCCTATGTAATAAAATTATTATTATTATTTTACTAATGAATCGCCAGTTATCAAGACCAAAAAACACCCGAGGATAAGGGTTAATGAGATGGATGGATTGTCGGTTTAATGATGAAGAATATTATGAGAAGATTGAAAATGATTAATGGAATGAACAAAGTTATAAGGATGGTTTATGACAAGTATTTGTTGATATTGGATTTGGAGAGGACCATGTTGTAGTCTGCAAGAAAGCAGTCCTGTTTTAATGTGTTTCACAGATGGGGTGATTCTTGGAAAGAAACTCTGTCTATGGAAATTCCATTTGATGTTAGGCACAGAGAGGAAGAAAGGAAAGTTCTTTGCAATTATGGTAGAAAACGAGTTCTTGCTGTGAACAAGGATGAACACCAGGAAAGAATTTAATAAGACAAATTTTTAGAGATTCACTGTAAAGAAAAAACATTTCTTTTGTTAACTTTGGGAAAGAAATATTAAGCAGATTGTTTCCTTTTACTTTTTTTCTGTAATCTATAGAAATTAGGATCCTGGGCGATGTCAAGTAGCTCTGCTAGTTTATATATACATATATATAAGAAGAAATAAGCAGAAAAAAAGAGAATCAAAAGTGAAATGAACATACTGCAGTAGTAGGAGGTAAAAAATATCGTCAGGAGGGGGATCAAAGAGTGAGTATTAATTTACTCCTCTCCAGGAGTTAGGCACAAAGCCAGTTTTTATCCTACTCCCACAAGTAAGATGTGACCCAAGGTCGGGTCGGGAAAGTGGGGTTTAAAAATTGCCTGGGTAGCCCCGTCGGCATTCCCCGGTAAGGGCGCCTCAAGCAGTAAGCAATAAACTTACTCCTCCCCAAAGAGGGGAGGCGAAGCCTGGGAGGGTGTACCTCCTAGAACTGCACAGGACAGACCCATAGATCGGCGTAAATCAAGCCTCTAAGGCCAAGACAATACCGGTCTATGGGGTGCAGTATCCATCGGAACAGATACTACACTTTGATCTTAATGTTATATTTTTTATGACTACACTATCGGAAACACATTAAAAGACATGGAATGAAAAGCATCAATACGGATGACAACTCTGATATATTTACACACATATAGAGAGCCAGTGCTACCTACCTTTGAAACCCCCACTACCCGATCAAATTATTGACAGAGTGAAAAAACATCTTGAACGACTCGGCTGTTTCAGTTGGTGAATCTGTTAATTAACTCGTCTCATTATGTTTAATGTATTAACGTTTTTATGAATTTTATTTCTGTGTTTACATGTTTAAATAAGGATTAACAATTGTGTTTAATATTTTTTTAGCCATCTTATTCTCAACTTTTCCGCACATGTTTAATCTAAAATTTCTGCAAAGTTTATCTTTTATACATCAATCTATTACTGCCTCAAATTACTGGCTAATTTCGTAGCTATTATCGATTGTAATTTAATATTTAATTCTACCCACATATTATTCACCCTTAGTTTTTTTTACAACAATAATTCCAATTAATATGTACGTCAAAGTTGAATCCTTATAAAAAATGATTATTGATTTACTCCTCTCCAGGAGTTAGGCACAAGGCCAGTTTTTATCTTACTCCCACAAGTAAGATGTGACCCAAGGTCGGGTCGAGAAAGTGGGGTTTAAAAATTGCCTGGGCAGCCCCGTCGGCATTCCCCGGTAGGGGCGCCTCAGGCAGTAAGCAATAAACTTACTCCTCCCCAAAGAGGGGCAGCGAAGCCTGGGAAGGTGGACCTCCTAGAACTGCACAGGACAGACCGGCGTTAATCAAGCCACGAAGGCCAAGACAATATCAGTCTATGGGGTGCAGTATCCATCGGAACAGATACTACACTTTGATCTTAGCCAAAAGACCAAGAACCCTGAAAAATGAGTAGAGAGTTGAATAATAAACTTATAAATCACACTTACCTGACAAGGAGATTGCCATCATCAGGACTTAGATCACAGCCGGACAAAGAAAGTTCTCGCAGTTCTGGTTGTTCGCACTAAAAAAACAAAATAAAATCAAAAAAATATGAATACATTTTTTATAACATCTTAGATCAAGTAAAAAATTTTTTTTAATTTTATTTTTATAACATCTTTGATGAAAAGCAATTTTGACTGAACAATTTTATGGAGACTTGCTATTTTAAATAAAGGTTGTTTTCTATGGGAAGAAAAACGTATAAACATCACTTACCAAGGGTAAAAAGTTCATAAGTGAAGAACAGACAACTTGATTAGACAGAGTTGATGACTTGGTCGTCCAAGAAAGATTCAAGTTAACAAGACGTGTCGGGTCCAGCCATTTAAATAAGAGACGGATTCCACTGGATTCAAGAATATTGAACGACATATCAACATCCTGCAAAAAGCAAGCTAGAAAAAAAAAAAAAATTCTTGTAATATTGACTATTAGCTAGAATCCAATAATAATGGAGCATACATCATCATCATATTCGATCTAATGTCTGTTTTACATGCTGGCATGTGTTGGACAGCTTTAAGAAGTTGACTTGCAAACTTACCTATCTCTGGCAGGTCTTTATTTATCCTTCTTTCTCTCAATTCCTTCCTTATCACTTGCTCCCAAGTTTTCCGTGTCCTTCCCCTGTGAACTGAACCGGCTACCTCAACTGTTCTACATCTAACCCAGAAACTCTCATCCATTCTTTCAACGTAGCCATACCATTGAAGTCTACTCTTCTGCACACATCTCCCAATACCGTCCAGATTTAATCTTCCTCTGAGTTCATCAGATCTAAGCCTGTCTTTAAGACTCACATTACACATTCATCATATCATTCTCATATCATTTCTCTCCATGCAACACATATCCTCAACCTTCACTGACTAGGTTTCACTTCCATACATCATCACACTGCGTACACATGCCTGATAGACTATTTCTTTGGTAACACTCTGCTGGTTAGTAATGACAGAAGTTCCCTGAACTTACTTCATCCACTCCTAATTCTTGCAATCACACTAGAGCACCTGCTCCTTACTGTGCTCCAATGGTATCATCAAAGGAGGAAGTGATAAAAATGGACCTAAGGGATAAATAAAAACCTGGCCAGAGATAGGATACTTTGGAAGTCAATTTCTTAAAGCTGTCAAACACATACAAGCATCTAAAACGGACGTTAAACAAATGATGATTTCAGTCATATTAAGCTTGAGTCTTAAGATGTATACAATCAAGATTTGCCCTGATCATCACCAGAACTGAACTACTTACCTTGCATATCATGAGTTTCACTAAGAGCTGGTGGCAACCGATATGCCATTTCAAAGAATTTATGTGTGATGTTACAAGAGACAAGACTCAAGCGAGTGAGTGATGGCAGACCAGAAATGAGACCCATTAACACATTGCTACTCTGGTCAGTCAAGCAGTTGTAGCTCAAATTCAAAAGTTCCAGCTTCTGTAAGAAGAAATAAGCAACATACCTTTATTACATACAAGCAGAAATACTTTGCATTGCCCGGGAATGAATATAATTGTTTAAAAGTAAAACCTAATTTATTACTAAGTAAAAGAAGAAAAACATTTTTCATTTACATAATGTAGATCAAAGACGGTGCCGTGGTTTCATTTTTTAAATAGTTTAATGAAATTGTTTGTTACAAGATTTTTTGTTTCGTTTTTATAATATTTTATAGATAACTCGCTATATCTACTTGGTGTTACCCAAGAGTCTTTTTATTTTTGCTTTGCCTTTTTTTCTCTATCTAAATTATTATGGCATTCGATTTTTTTTTACCAAATTATTAAAAAAAGAAAGAAAAAGAAAACAAAACAAAAAAAGAAAGAAAAAGAAAAAAAGAAAGAAAAAGAAATCAAGAAGGAAAAAAAAAGAAATAATTTTGAAAGTTAAAATTGAATTATTATGGTATCTTCAGTCATTAAATTATTAATCGAACAAAATTGTTATGGTAATGTTGTTTTAATCACTATTTATAAAACTATTGGATATAAATAGCTTCTCAAGCTTTCAATCTTTTCTTGGTCGATAGTGATAACGCTCTACTGGTTATTAATGGCAGAAGTTCCCTGAACTTACTCCATCCACTCCTCTTGCAATCACACTAGAACCTGCTCCTTCCTGTGCTCCAATGGTATCATCAAGATAACAAAACTTTTGAACAACTCAAACGCTTCACTATCCAAATATACTTTCTTATGCATCTACATTGTCTTACACACAAACTGATTATCCTCTCTCAACTGACATGTAATTGCACTGCACTTCTTGTGTGTACACAATGCTTACAATTGCTTTAAAAAACTGAGTTGCATCCGACTCCCTTTCTACAAAATGAGCAGAGGAATTTTCCAACACTACAACCATTGATCATCACTTTGGTCTTGGTAACATTCATTCTCCGACCGTTACTTTATATAGCATTCCTCCAAGTCTTTAACTTAACAAGTAGATTTTACATTGTTTCATCACCAGCATACAGCATCTCTTCTGGATAACCTGTATGAAACTCGTTGGACAATGCTTCTAAGACACAAATGAAAAGCAATGGATTCAGTATAGACCTCTGATGAATTCCCAAAATGGGAATATGTAACGAGAAAAGGAAATAACAGAATTGTGTACTTTCATTTTAAGCGATTTCGTTACCCATTCATGCTTTAGACTTATCTCACCCCCAATTTCCCAACATATGCCCCCCCCCCCTCTCCGTGTGTGGGAAGTTGCCATTACGATTAAAAACCTTCTTTAAGAAATCCCATCTAAATTTGATATTTAAATATTGCATCTATTTTCAGCTTCATTTATAGTCCCTATTTACTTGCCTCCCCACGACGGCAGAGTTAGACACAATGTCGGTTTTTAATATGGGGGAAAATTCAGCTTTCGCAAAAAGGGGCACTCTGGGATGGGACATAAACAAAACTTGCCACAGTTTAGAAGGATCTCTCTCATCGATCAAGGGCAGAAAAGATGAAATCTGGTATTAGAACAGATACTACACTTTGTTCCTAGCTAAAAAAATAACTCCAATCAATTTCAACTGAGAAAGTCGAAATTAAGAGAAAGACACCAGTGAGAGGGGGGGGGGGGGAGAGGGAGTCATGCTTAGATGAAACAGAAGTCATCTAATTCCTCTATCTCCATCATTTGAAGTTTTAGTTTTCACAGCAAAATTAGCATTTCCAGTTTTCATAAACTGTCATAAGAGGGGAAAGAAAGGCAAAACAAGATAGAGAGAGAGAGGGGGGGGGGGAAGAGAGAAAAACAGGAAAAGAGAAAGAAATAAAATCCAGCCAAATAAAAAAATAAGGAAGTAGGGCTCTAGCAATTTGATAGGAGAAAAAAAAAAAAAAAAGGCAGATTTAAACCAAATAGTGATATAAGCAGAAATCCGCTTTTTCTGGGTTTAAAGAAAGTAGAATTCTGCTAAAAAGTAGAGAACTCACATCCCTGGGTGGGTAACCGTTTGCGAATATGAGATGGCCTAAGTTAGCAAGTGCAGTTTCTCTAACTCCCTCTAAGGAAAGGTATGAATCCATCTATCCATTCCTGTAATAGTAGGGTAGACTAGACCATGATAAGTTAACTGGTCGAGAAGGACACCTTGGCCTTTCGGCTAGGAGCAAAGTGTAGTATCTGTTCTGATACCCCACTTACTCATTTCTGTCCTCGGTCTGTGGAGAAGAAATCCTTGTAGACCGAGGCGATTTAAATTTTTGTTCCAATCCAGAGTGTCCCTTTTTTGGGAGCTGGATTTTGGAGTGTAATCCTGTTTTACGATTGAATCAGTAGCAGCTAGTCCATCGGTGCTGTGTGACTGCAGCACTCCCTATTTAGTTTTACCAATGTGTATAATTTATGTTTTTTCTCCACATTTAAAACCGACCTTGTGTCTAACTCTGCTTTCGTGGGGAGGCAAGTAAATGGGACACCAAAGATTTGTATATGTTATGTCACGAGACTTAAGCCATGATTAAGGATTGTGCAATCTTAGCTGCACTGTAAACTCCCCATCATGAAGACCCCTTTCCGAGGGTGTCTCTTGTTTTTTGTTATTTTGTATCTGCATAATCAATGATCATTGCAAGAAGCGATAAAACTTATGTCCTTTTATATATAAGTGGGTGTTTGAAGTGACCAATCAGAACTGAGCTGTCATTGGAAGTATACTCTTGGGTATATAGCATATGCGATCATTTAGTGTCAAAATGATACCTATTATAGATGCAGGGATGTGAATATTGATTTACTCCTCTCCAGGAGTTAGGCACAAGACCAGTTTTTATCTTACTCCCACAAGTAAGATGTGACCCAAGGTCGGGTCGGGAAAGTGGGATTTAAAAATTGCCTGGGCAGCCCCGTCGGCATTCCCCGGTAGAGACGCCTCAGACAGTAAGCAATAAACTTACTCCTCCCCAAAGAGGGGAGGCAAAGCCTGGGTAGGTGGACTTCCCAGAACTGCACAGGACAGACCTATTGACCGGCGTAAATCAAAACCCGAAGGTCAAGACAACACCAGTATGGGGTGCAGTATCCATCGGAACAGATACTACACTTTGATCTTAGCCAAAAGGCCAAGCCGGTATGTTTATTTACTCCTCTTCAGGAGTTAGGCACAAGGCCAGTTTTATCTTACTCCCACAAGGTAAGATGTGACCCAAGATCGGGTCGGGAAAGTGGGGTTTGAAAAGCCAGCGCCCGAGAAAGTGAGCACTCTGACCATTAAAAATTGCCTGGGGAATGCCGACGGGGGCGCCTCAGGCAGTAAGCAATAAACTTACTCCTCTCCAAAGAGGGGAGGCAAAGTCTGGGAGGGTGGACCTCTTAGAACTGCACAGGACAAACCCATAGACAGGTGGAATCAAGCCCCGAAGGACAAGACGACACCCGTCTATAGGATGCAGTATCCATCGGAACAGATACTACACTTACTTCCTAGCGTCCAACGGCAAAAAAACTGAAATCAAGACGAACCCCAGGTTACGCATGAGTGTAGATGGTAGCACAAAATAAAAACGGCAACTAAAAACAAGTAGTAAAAACGCATTTAAAATAATTTGAAAAATGTTTAATTAGTGAAATATCAAACTTGGTAAATAAGACAGTTAAAATTAAGAGAAAAACATCCAGTGCTCATGCGGGGAAGGGAGACAGGAAGTCATTCTTTGACGAAATCAAAGTCCCCTCTACCCCCATCACGAATTGTTTGAAGTCTTAACCTTCAAGACAAAATTAACATTTTCAGAGAGAGCTGTTATAAGAGGGAAAAGGAGGGCAAGAAAAGACGTCGAGAGGAAAAGAGAAAGAAAGATATAGAGAGGAAGACAAAATAAAATCCAGATAAATAGCGAGGAAATAATAAGTAAGGCTCTAGCGATTTGGCAGAAATCATCTTTTTTTTTTATTTAAAGAAAAAAAAAAAAAAAAAAAAAAACCTCAAATCCCTAAGAGGCTCTAGCAATTTAAGCGGTAATTCACCATTTCTGGATTAAAAATCGGAGAACTCACACTCCTTAAGATGATTAATTGAACACATTAATTTTACCGATAGAAAGGGGGGTGTCAACCTAAATTGGGATCTGCGCAGCGAGATGTCTGTTTACATTAATTTTAAATTTCTGCATGTCAGTACTGTCGGGGAAACAGGGGGCAGGGAGGGAGTTCCAGAGGCAAGCAGCACGAGGAAAGAAGCTATTTGAGTAGAAAGCCCTCCTGCATCTGGGGACCTCCACAGTGAAGTGATGGGATTTAGTTGATTGTCGAGTTGGTCTAGTGAATTTATGTCGAGGGGGCACCAGAGTAGCCAATTCATCGGCGCATAATCCATTGAAGTATTTGTAAAACAAGCACAAGGATGCTACACTGCGGCGATGGGACAGGGACTGAAGCTTGGTTGACAGTGAGGGACCTATTAGGTTGGCGACTCTTTTTTGGACCTTGTCAAGGAGGGGAGAGAGTAATAGATGATGCACCAGCCCAGATGTGGCAACAATACTCAATGCATGGGCGGATGGTGGCTCAAGGTGGATCCTGATTGACTAAAACAACTGCTATGCAGATCATACACTAGCGCCAGCATTCTGAACATTATACTTCCATCAACACGCAGTTATTCAAGAGATAACTCAGTTATCTTAACAGTCTTAAAGTTAGATTACCTGCAAAGGTTTCTGAGAGAAAGCCATCAATCCAAGTCCTGGAGAGGCAGAAATGGCATCTGTTGGTTCTATGATCTTCTTCAATTCCATGAGACCAACTGTAGTAATGCCATTACATGAGACATCCAAAGAAGCGAGTCCTGGAATTGTATCCAGCATCTTGGCCAACATTTGTAAACCGAGGTCACCAAGCTTGTTACCTAAAGAGAGAGAGAGAGAAAAATAAATGATCCTTTTCTTCAAAAATCATTTTTATTATATAAAAAACAAAAATTGAATAATTAATTTTAATAATAAAAAAATTAAAAAAAAGATTAAATAAATCTGTTAATCTATTATACAAAATATGATTTAATCAAAGTTTGTTTTCTAAAACTTTTGCCCCATATACTTTAATGATACATGATAAAATACAGTTTAGTTCTGGGATTGAGTTATATTTGAAAAAAGAAATCCATCTTAACTATTCTAGTTATCTGTAATTTGTAATTAATTGAACAAGTCACCCATCTCTCACTTAGCTATCTAAGTATTTCTCCCGTCCTCTTTCACTGTATGATGATTAAACCACTCTCCAATAGTTGTTAATGTCTGTGAACATTTAAAGAAAGAGTGACTCTCTTTTCTCAGCTAATTTACATGGTGTATCATACACGCCGTTACCATGTATGTAAATTAGATAGCAAAATAATAGGTCTTTTTGCATCTATATTATCCATAAAGATACATCTAGTATTTATTAAATAAATATATATGATGGATGTGTAATGTGAGTCTTAAGGACAGGCTTAGATCTGGACAATATAGGGAGATGTGTGCTGAACAGAAGACTTTGTTGGTATGGTTATGTTGAAAGTGTTGTGAAGTTGTCCAACAGTAAATAATAAATAAAGGAAGTCAAGTCGAGGGTTGGTTTAACAAGTGTATTAACAAAGTAAGAAAGTGACTAGCACTTGGCTAGACAGTTACAAGACTGTGCTTTGTCTTCTCTGTGTCTCTGGTGACTCGCACTATTTATAGTGACAACCGGTGCAGTTTCTCCTGTGTAAGAACGGCCGGTGTAACAGAAAGAATAGATGAGAGTTCTTAGATTAGTAGATGTAGAACAGTTGAGGTAGCAGGTTCAGTTTATAGGGGAAGGCCAAGGAAAACATGGGAGGAAGTGATAAGAATGGACTTGAGAGAAAGAGATATAAATAAAGACCTGGCCAGAGATAAGTCAATTTGTAAAAGCCGTCCAACACATGCCAGCATGTAAATAGCAATGCTCACTGCTTGTAAAACATCACTTAAACAGCATTTTTGGGGAGGTCCATCAGATAGATTCATTGTCATCTCCATTGTTGCCCACTTAACTTACCTTCTAATCATTTTTTTCCTTTTTGTGAATTATTCCTTAACATTCTCCGGGGTCTTGACTGCAGGGGCAGGGGCAGGAGAGTCCATAGTATCACACATGGTCAGTTTGTTAAAACTGATATGAGGTGCTCAAATGCTAAGCTATCTTCTTTTTAATGGTTTCATGACATTAAAACTAATATGAGGTGCTCAAATGCTGAGCTATCATCTTTTTAATGGTTTCATGACATTAAAACTGATATGAGCTGCTCAAATGTTGAGCTATCTTCTTTTTAATGGTTTCATGACATTAAGACTGATATGAGCTGCTCAAATGCTGAGCTATCTTCTTTTTAATGGTTTCATGTCATTAAGACTGATATGAGGTGCTCAAATGCTGAGCTATCTTCTTTTTAATGGTTTAATGACATTAAAACTGATATGAGCTGCTCAAATGCTGAACTATCTTCTTTTTAATGGCTTCATGACATTAAGACTGATATGAGCTGCTCAAATGCTGAGCTATCTTATTTTTAATGGTTTCATGACATTAAAACTGATATGAGCTGCTCAAATGCTGAACTATCTTCTTTTTAATGGTTTCATGACATTAAAACTGATATGAGCTGCTCAAATGCGGAGCTATCTTCTTTTTAATGGTTTCATGACATTAAAACTGATATGAGCTGCTCAAATGCTGAGCTATCTTATTTTTAATGGTTTCATGACATTAAAACTGATATGAGCTGCTCAAATGCTGAGCTATCTTCTTTTTAATGGTTTCATGACATTCACCAGCAAATCTTGCATATACATGCAAAATTTCATTGCTTTATCTTCAATAGGTTTTTTAAACAGAATTTTATCAATGAAAACACAAAAATGTTGACTAAATATTTTTGGGAAAATGAGATTTTATTTTTCAGTTATGGATGATTTTGATAATTTTGATCAATTCATATTTTTTAAATATCCTATTTTTTATAGCAAAATGTAAAAATTTTGTGAGCAGACGTTAAACTGAATATGATGATTAAATCGGAATTCTGTTATCATGGCAGAGTTAAGATTAACCTGATGTAAGGGGTCCATGGATGAACTCTATGATTTAATTACCTTACCAAGTAAATTAACAAACAATAAAGTATGTCATGAGTTTGAATTGTTGCTGTTGTCTGTTCTTGAAGAGTTTTCCATCCACTTAGGTGAGATCTAAGATGGCTGCCCTGACACGTGCGGTTCTGAGAAATGAAAACTCGACGATCACTTACCACTGAGGTTGAGAATACAAAGATTGTTTTGATATTTGATTGCTCTGAACACGGACTGCAAACAGGCGGGACGTAAGGAAAGTTTCTTGAAATCAACGCAACCCGATACATCAGCTTGTTCCAGCAACACCTTTAAATCCTGGCGTTCAGCTATAAGGAAAACAAATATGTTGATATCCACCATAAAATATCTTATTAAATGAAAATTAGATGTAAACTAAGCCTCAAATTTACTAACAAAAATACGCGATTAATTATAATATAATTCAACAAAAGCCTGTGGAAACTCTTCATTAACAATATTTCATGAAATTTTTTGTAGATTATTTTGCTGATTGAAATTTCTCTTTTGATTGCAAAACAAAATAATTTATGATGCCGTAAAGATATTTTCCTCTAAATCTCTATTCTGTATTAAATATTAACTTTTTTCTCTACTTGTCTAATTTTCCCTTATTTGAAGGAAAGTAAATAAAAAAAGATTAAATCATTTCCAAGAAAATAGCACTCTGACATTTTCTGTTTTTTTTTTCTTTCACTTTTTTTACAAAAGATTAAACCATCTAATTAACTGACATACAAATGCAGAAAAGAATAACATTTTTTTTTTTTTAAATAGTCTCACTTTTAAAAATAAAATAAATAGTAATTAAAGTATATAAGTGACTGTATTAATTTTGATAACATCATCGTAATTCCCTCATAAACATCCAGAATTACGAATGATGTAATATCGGAATTTTATAGATAAATGTTGACTGCGTCAGGTGAAGATTTATCATTTGTTTTGAACGACGAAAACTTTTTCGTTCGTAAATATTCAGTTTCTTTGCTGGGATGAGTTTTTGATTGGATCAAAACATCACTGATGAAACCGGTTAAACATATTTGGATTTTATAGTAAACAGGAAAAATGTATGATTTAATACGGTGGAATCGATTGTATGAAAAGAAAAAAAAAAAAAAAAAGAAAAAAAAAAAAGAAGTACTTTAGACAAAAAACCTCAGACTTTACGACCATATTATTATTATACTTTGAGCTCTAGTATTATAGGTACTATTGAGCTTTCAATCCACTTTATGCGTCACTGCAAGGAATTAAAATGATATATATATATGAGGCCTGTCTAAAAAGTATCCAACCTTAGGCCAGAAAAAATGTCGACTATATTTTTCCAGACAATTTTCATTTAGGCGTTTCACATGCACAATGAAACTTTTCATGGTTTTTAATGTTATCTAAATAAATAAATGCAAAAGAAGACTTCCAGAGGTGTTTCCGGCAGTGGATGGATCGGTGGGCTAAGTGTGTGCAAGCACAAGGGGCCTACTTTGAAGGGGATTAGGGTCCCAACCCCATCACGTATTTGACATATTTTTTCTAGCCTAAGGTCGGATACTTTTTAGACAGGTCTCGTATAATTAAATATTATTTATTTATCTATAGACAAGCTTGTTTTATTACTATAGATTTAAACAACTGGCTTACCTACCAACTTAAACCCTATATATAATTGGTTGTCCACCTTTCCTTATTTTGGTGTGTGTGTGTATCTATATATATGCTTGGTTGTCAACATATGTTAATTATATATATAAAAAATAAAACTTTAGACAACAAGCTGCAAAAATAAAATGAATGAATAGAGCTGCAAACATAAGGTATACCTGCTGATCCTTGTTTGGTAGAACCAGAGTAAAACATTTTTGCTTATATATATATATATATATATATATATATATATATACTAGCAAATCGCATATTTTTGCTAGGCTGAGAGGAACAAACTACATACCCCCCCCCCCATATCATGACAACAGAATAAATAGTACACTAACCCCCATACGCACACAAAAATGGTAATCCTGAGAAAATGGCATCGTTAGGAACGAATGTATACTATACTGCCTTCCCCCCAAAGAGGAGGCAATGCATGGGACTAATGTATCGTGACGAAGGAAAATATACTACAGACAATTAAACAAGCATAAACCGTTTTAATGTCAATATAGTTAGAATAGGTGGAAAAAACTTTTGCATCTATTCATATAGATAACATTAAAAACCATGAAGAGTTTCATTGTGCACGTGAAATGTCTAAATGAAAATTGTCTGGAAAAATATAGTCGCCATCTTTATAAACAAAAGATAAATATGCTAGCTAAGGAAGAACGATTACTTTCATAATTTTCTAGTTAAAAAGACATGTTTATTATAAACTTGAGTTATCGTTCTTCCTTAGCTAGTATTATGGTGAATGAACATATACTACACTGACCCCCCCCCTCCCTGGACAGGATAATATCATGATGAACGAACACTACTTCCCTCCACCCAAAAAAGAGGAGGTCATTCCCACGAGGACAGTCTTATGAGAACAGAACCGATACTACATTACCCCCCCCCCCCCTCTCGTTAAAAGATATTCTGACTAAATCAAGTTTTGTTTTTTTTTCATTCTGGGAGGATTCCCCCCTACACACCCTTAAAAATGGAGTAAGTAATTCCTGGGAGGACAGTCTTATGACAACAGAACCGATACTACACTACACCGCCCATTAAAAACTATTCCAATTTAATCAGTTTTTTTGTTTTTTTTTTATTTAAAAATGCCTAGTCACAAAAAAATATTTTTTATGGTTCCTTGGCCTTTTGGCTAAGATCAAAGTGTAGTAGCTGTTCTTCACATCTCAGCGATATTTGACACTTTACTAAAGCCAAAAGTAAATTATCTCCCGTGAAAATGAAATTCTAAAAAAGTTTTTAAACGCTATCATTTTTTTTAATAAAATCTCTTTATTTTATTTATAATTATAATAATAATAGCACTATCGATAAAACGATTGCGTATGCAGAAGCAAATTTGACAATACAAAGTAGAAAAGTATATTACAGAATATTAACTTATTAAAAACTTAAAAATAAATAAATATACAAATGAGCAATATCCAGATTTGTCGGAGTGATTCGGAGATGCCTATATATAGGGTATTTCAATATATTCTAATATCATTAGAATTAAATAAGCCAAACCGTTTTTGATGTTAATATAGTTAGTATAGATTGAAAAAAACTTTCGCATTTATTCATTTAGATATATATATATGTGTAATCAGTCGACAGAAAATCATAAGTGCACAAGTGGGTGAAAAAATAATAAATAAAAACTGAAAATAAATAAATAAATAAACGTGTAACCTATAATTTCATGCTGAGTTTATTGGACGATTTTAAAAGCCAAGTAAATCCCAATTTCTTTCCTTTGTTTTTTTTTTTGTTAGAATATTTCATAGGAAATTTTCGGGAACCATTCCCTTCTTCAAGCTTTCAATGAAGTGTGAACAGAGTTCTTGAAAACGGTGAACTAAAATTAATATCTTCTAATCAGGCCAGCAGAAGCCGCTTATCACAGTAATATGCGTGGGCGTTTGTTGTCTGTTTCATTTTCGGTACAAATGTACCAGGAAAGAAAAGAAATAAGAAAAGAATAAAACGAATGTTCTCTAGTTAAATCTGACTGTCCGGTGAAGATGGCGTTGTTGTTTGTGAACAGCAACGTTTTTATGTATGGACGTTTCCTGTCTATTTCGTATGAATGAGCAATGAAGGAAAAGAAAGGAGAAAATCTTCTCTAGCTAAATTTGATTATCTGGTGTGGAGGGGGGGGGTAATTATGTGATTGACAATATGTTTTGAGGATCTATATCTAAAATTGATGGGTTTGGTTTGTTTTTTATTTTACGGCATATCAACCCCTTTTTGGGTTATTTAATGTTGAATCTGGTCATTTTGGTAAAAGTTTTTATGCTCCAAGTTCTTTATATCTTCAAATGTTTATTCATGGTTTTTGGTTTAGTTGTTTTGTTTTACAGTATATCAACCCTTTTCAAGTTATTTAATGCCGAATCAGGTCATTTTGGTAAAATTTGGTTGTTTTATTTTATGGCATATCAACCCGTTTCAGGTTATTTAATGCTGAATCCGGTCATTTTGGTGAAGGTTTTTATGCTTCAAGTTCTTTATATGTCTAAGTATTTATTCATGGTGTTTGGTTGAGTGAAAGGGGGAAGAGAGTGAAAGGAGAGGGGGGGGGAAAGGGGAGGGAGGGGAATTGTTGTTTTTTTGTTGTGGATTTTGCAGAACATGATTGAGTTTTGCAAAGAAAAAACAATAAAACATCAATGTTTGGTGCATTTTGAGTCAGGAAGTCAATAACTTCAGACAGCCTGATTTGATAGTGCCAATAGGTTCTATCTGATCCATGGTACTAACTCCAGGCCAGAGCGGACTTAGGAGCAATGGCAACTCCACATTCCCCACAGCTCCCAAATGGAAGTCTCACCACTGGATGTCTTTTAAGGTCATACTCAGGACCTCTAAAATTGAAATTTCTGTGTTTTATATATTGGAAGATACATCAACTAGCAATCATTAGGGAATTATGTTCGCGGAGAGATTTTATCACATAAACCGGATGCGAGGGTCAACAGGGTTCAGGCGGTTTACCCCTTTGGGGAATGATGGCTTAGTGAAAGTAACGTGGAAGAAATAGCTGAGAGAGCGTGGAAAAAGGCAGTCTACATGGGATAACAACCGCTCTCCTTGCCACCCCCTTCTTGTTATACGGCAACACAAACTCAGCTGAATAAACTATATCTTCTTCCATTTGATTAACATCGGTTGTGGTTGCTGTGCAAGACTTTGATTTGACTCATTTTAAAGTCGTAGATTACTAGCGTTAAAAAACTCAACGGTAAAAGGCATAGTTGAAAAAAACACACCACGACTAACCCCGCCTGATGATGATTTGGCAAATCAAATTGAAAGTACTCACGAAAAAAGAAAAATGGAACAAAAACCAGTGGAACTTATATACACCAATATGACTGAAATATTAAATGGGCGATTCTAAAAAGTGAAAAAAAAAACAACAACATTTGTCTGAATAAAAACATGCGGTCTAAAGACACACGCACACATATATATGAGTTTGAATTACCTACTAGACACCATCCTCGAATGTCTTTGGTCTCTCTGTACAAGGGTTTGTCAGAAAAATCTGACATGAGGATACTTCCCCCTACAAATAAACCCTGACCAAATATTTAAAGTAACATAATATTCAAAGTCCAAATAAGATCCCCTCGACACGGCTATACACTGGCTCATATGAAAAATGGTGCACCTACTCCAAGTAATGTTACCTCAAGTAACAGCACTTAGCTGGATACTCCACAAGACTAGATGAATTCTTGTCCTGGAATCAAGTAAGACCAAGAGAACACAAGAAATATATACTACAACATAGTTAACTCGTCAATTGGGGAAAGGAAAATTAATGTTCTTAACTTATTTACAAACTTAACGTTTGACATGTAAAGGAAAACTTTAATAGAATATTCGAATATCTATGTATCTCATATAGAGATCAAGTGTTAGCCCCAGGAAGAGGCCCCTTGATTTCTGAGATCTTTGACTGAAGTAAAATGAAACAAAAAACAATATATATATATATATATTTCAAAAGTTATACATTTTTTTAAATTTATATTTTCAGTGATATCCTAAAGGATTGTATCCAGGGATATCATAGAAAATCCTAATACGATAGTAGTTTTTTTCTCAATCTTTTAAAAACTTTTTCAAAAATATTTGAAGCATTCTTTTCATTAAATCAAAGGATGTCTTACCTGATGAGAAAAGAAAAGGTTTAACGGAAAATTGACTCTTAGTTGGTCATAATAAGAAAATTAACAAATAACTGTGTTCAGTTTAGAATAATATTTTTGCTTTGGCTCTTATATTTCTTCTCTTTCTCTCTCTCTCTCTCTCTATATATATATATATGAGAGAGAGGGAGAGAGAGAGAGAGAAAGAGGGGAGGAGAGAGAGAGAGAGAAAGAGGGGAGGAGAGACAGATAGATAGATAGATAGATAAAGATTAAAAGATACTTTTATTGTGAAGTAGAAAAGTCGTTTTACTTTGTTGAATATCTGTAGAAAACAAATCTGCAGATTAAACATACCGTAAACGAATATGAATCCTAATATTAAAAAAAAAATATTATGCATCATCGAATGAAAAAACAGCTTAACCGAATGTTGATTCTAGAAGGCACACTACATTTTCACAACTAAGGCCAGTCAACACGTGACAAATATATGTCATAAAAGCAAAAGTCATTTTAAGATAAGATTCAAGATAAGTTTTGTATTTAAAAAAATAAACTCTCATAAGTTTTGTATGAGAGTTTATTTTTTCAGTTAAAAAATAAGTACAGAATGTGATTTAAAATATCTTAAAATTAATGAATAAAAAAATTTAAAAACACAAAACCCTTTATATTTTTCTACATCATACAATAAAACTGAATATCTTCCATCTTTTCTTTCTTTCTTCAAAATTTCAAGTTTGAAGTTTATTACTCGCAAGCAATACCAGATTCCTTTGTATAGTTTCTCAATAAATGGATAAAATGCCCAACAACTTACTGGTTTTGTTAATCTTACATGCTTCTACATATCGCTGCTGAATTGGGGGCAGATCCCAAGAAGTGACTTGAGCTTCCAACTAGAAGGAAAAAAAACATAAAAAGAAAAATATCTGTAAACTTAGTAAACCACATCAACCCCAAATCAGACAAAAGGAAACTTTTAATTAACAAGTCAATATTTATGGACAACAACAATACGCTGGTCCGATGCGATTCGTAGTTTTATCTCTTAGAGAAACAGGGAGTTGTCCTTGTTCATCTGTGCCTTGTTGTAACATGAGGCGTCTACATTTATTGAATCAGAACTGTTGCACAACTGTTCCATTAATAAAAACGCACGTGTGTGAACTCACACAAAATCTTATCAAGAATACACAATGAAATAATGTGATCTTTGCGAGTGGTAAGACACAAACATGAAGAATAAATTGGATGAAAACGCTTCTGTATAGATCAACAAATATAATTATTTATTATTGTTGTAGACCCGTGCTAGGGGTCACAAAGATAACAACCACAAATTGTGACAGGTTAAAATATACAATGTATTTATTCATAGCAATACAATAATGCCACTAAATGTGGTAGGAGATGACCGGATTCCTACCATGCGGTAAAACATGAATAGGAATGTCCTCTGTTTGAGTCTTTGCAACCATGGTATTTATAATAGATAGTTGCTTCTATTAGTTCTTCAATAGGGGTGATTTGTACCCCACAACAATTATATATTGACAACTGATAAAGAATTATTTTATAATGAGGATGTAATTAACTGTAGTTGCTGTGCAAATGTCCATTGAATGTTGTCCCAATGCTGAGTGGCTGGATGCAAGGGACATAACTCTGCTTTCCAAAATGCACATTATCTCAATCAAGACAACAAAAGGCGAAAAGTTATTTCCCTTTTGTTGTGGGGTACAAATCACCCCTATTGGAGAACTGATGGTATCAACCAAGTATAATAAATACCACTGGTTGCAGAGACTCAGGAGAGACTTTCATACCATGTTTTACTGCATGTTATGAACCCGTTCATCTCCTACCACATTAGTGGCGTTCTGTATTGCTTTATGATAAATACATTGTTATATTTTAACCCTGTCACTATTTGTGGTTTATTTCTTTGTGACCCCTAGCACTGGTCTACAACACCTTTCAAATACAAAATGTTTAATCACTTTTCTTAGGTGGAAAACGGTTTCCATCTAACGCACAATATACACGTTTTTACGGTTCATAGATTTATTGATGCTATATCTCTCTGGCCGGGATATAGCAAAACCATATTTGTTAATTGGCTGAAATTAAAAGACCTTCAATCCTTCATGTCTCGCAAGCTGGCTTCAGAGAGATAGATAGAGAGAAGATTGATAACTCTCGCTGTTACGTCACTTACAAGACTCCCCCCTCCCCACCTAATTATACAATACTACGAGATACTGAACTAATGCGAAGATCCCATGCAAAACCCATGTGGCTTAAAAATCTACCAAAGTTGGATGAAATGTATAGAAAGGGGGAAATTGAGATCAATGTACAGGTTTAACCCTGGTTAACTGGAGTAGGTAAAAGTAGGGCAAAAGTCACCCTATGGTGCCCAGTAACCCTAACCTTTAGATCTTCCACACAGAAGCCCAAAGATATTACTTGGTAACATGTCATTTAGTTGCTTAGCATTTCACTTTCGAGGTGGGGACCTCGTTTCTAGCCAAAGCAAGTCAAGGTTACTAGTTGAGGAGGTATGATGTTATTGTTGTTCACCATCATCATCAGCATTGGTTTAACATCTGGCATGTGTTGCACGCTTTTAGAAATTGATTTCAAAACTAACCTATCTCTGCCAGGTCTTTATTTATCCTGCTTTCTCTCAAGCCATTCTTATCACTTCCTTCCATGTTTTCTTTGGCCCTCCCCCGTGAATTGAACTTGCTACCTCAGCTTTTCTACATCTACTAATCTAATAACTCTCATCATTCTTTCAACGTGGCCATACAAAGTCTCCTGTTCTGCACACATCTCCCTATAGTGTCCAGATGTAATCTTCCTCTGAGGCCATCAAATATAAAACTGTCTTTAAGACTCACATTACACATCTATCATATCATTCTCATATTATTTCTTTCCATGCAACACATATCCTCGACCCTCACTGACCAGGTTTTACTTCACTTTCATACATCATCATACTGCATACGCATGTCTGATAGACTCTTCCCTTGGTCGATAATGGTAATGCTCTGCTACTTAGTAGTGGCAGAAATTCCCTGAACTTACTCCATCCAATCACAACTCTTGCAATCACACTAGCACCTGCTCCATCCAGTGCTCCAATGGTATCATCAAGGTAACAAAACCTCTCAACAACCTCAATAGCATGGCCATCCAAATATACTTTCTCTACATCTGAGTTATCATCCGTCTCCAGTCTTACACTTCTTGCACACAAACTGGTTATCCTCTCTCAACCTACCAGTAATTTTCCACTGTACTTCTTATGTAACCAACACTTTAAAAGTACTATAAAAAATTAAATTGCACCCGACTCTCTTTCCCACAAACTGAGCAGTGGATTTTTTCTTTTTTTGGGGGCGATTTCCAACATTATACAACTAATCATCACTTTGGTCCTGATGATAACATTCACTTTCGGACCGTTACTTTCCACAGCATTCCTTTAACTTAATAAAAAGGTCTTCAATTGTTTCACAGGCAAGGACTAAATCATCAACATACAGCATCTCTTCCCGACAACCCGTATGAACCTCCATGGACAATGCTAAAAACCCAAAACAAGCGATGAAGCCAGCACATCACTGAGGACAACCATGAAGCATTTTCAAGGTGTATTTTTCAATCTCTCTGAAACCAAGGAGTATTTTTTATTGTATTCAGGACTACAATCAATGTTAGGTTGTCATCCAGAGGATTTAGAACCCAAGGATTTCTTACCTCTTCTCCATTTTCGACTAACATTCTGATCTCATCATCTGGACAGAGGAAAGCTCCAGATTTGGTTGTTAATAACAACAGGGGTTTCAGCTGGCATTGGGCATAAACGCGACGTGCTGTCTCCTGAGTCAACCAAGCAATGTTATTTGACTGATCACTAAAACAAGAATAAAAACAAATTATAAAAAAAGACGGGGAAAAAAAAAGAACAAAACACAATGGTACCAAGTGAGTTACAATAATGATAGAATGGAAAGTACTAGAGGAGACTTGCTGTCAGTCATTATCAGCAAGAAATCTCTGGTAGCACCTGGTGTGAGAACTCCAAGTGAGTTATAATAGCTCATTTGATCCTTCCCCAATTGAACGCAGTATCCCAACTTGACTTGAGCCATCCATCAATTGATGGTGAACATTTAGGAAGTTTGTGTGCCATGATGCTCGCTTACTCATTGTGGCCTGAAGCTCCAATCCCAAGAGGCCAGTGTCTGTCTCCAGAATTGTAATATGAGGCCTCCCAGCTCGTTACTTGACCTCTGGGGTCGACAGAAGCACTTTTCCAGCAGGTTCATCATGTCTACACACATGTCCAACCAGCGCCACAAAATCGGCGTTTAACAACTGCAGATTTGCATGGAAGGCAATCATATAGCATTTTATTTGTCACAGGGTCTTGTCACAATATGTTGTAACATCTTGTGTGTATGATCCATCAAGTTCCTTAGATCGAGCAACATTTAGTGTCCAAGAGTCTGATCCATAGAGCAGGATGAATTTGAACGATGCCTTGAAAACTTGGAGCATTCCAAC
This sequence comes from Sepiola atlantica, assembly GCA_963556195.1. Lineage (NCBI taxonomy): Eukaryota > Metazoa > Mollusca > Cephalopoda > Sepiida > Sepiolidae > Sepiola > Sepiola atlantica. The sequence continues at coordinate 73,048,572 of OY744532.1, read as the reverse complement.
AATCACTGGAATTGCTTTCACGTATCGTATTCTTGCTATTTCTAATCAAATCTATGTAAGTTTTGTTGTCATTTATAAATTCTTAGGTGGTTACATATTTCACGTTTTCCCAGGCAACGCCAGGACGGGTCCTGCTAGTTGTTTATATATATATATATATATATATATATGTAAACATGCGCTAGGCTGCATGTTTTAGTGGTGCATGTGAATGGCAGACGTTGCAGGTGTTAGATGCTTAGCCACAGAAAAAGACGGGGGGGGGCAAAGAGGAATTTGAAAATATCTCTGATTTTGTATTTTGGACCACACAAAATCTTATTTCTTTTTGAAATTAAATAAATGCCTCATAAAAACAGGGAATGATGCTGAGACCAAAAAGTAATGTTCGTAGATTGTCTCCTTGAGTGGACTGTCTGGTAGTTATCTCTAATGGATATCTCCAGCGGTCAGCGTCTGGGTCGTCGAATGGTGACCACTGAAAAAGACTAGAATCCAAGATTTCCGGTCTGGAGGAAAAGATCCCAGTCCATGGGCAGGAGAAGGTCAATTAGGCCTTGCCCTTTGAGCATGACAGAGGCAGTTGGTTCTTCTGAGAGCTAGCAGTCAGTTGGCTGGGAGTGTCTCCCTGGGCAAGATGGGCCATTTGAGGCTCCTAGCCAGAGGATTGAACTGATTGGACATATATTTTTTGGTTGGGCAAAAATCTCATTTTGCAAGTCTGCTACTCCTTTTGGCTAAGATCAAAGTGTAGTATCTGTTCCGATGGATACTGCACCCCATAGACTGGTATTGTCTTGGCCTTCGGGGCTTGATTTACGCCGGTCTATGGATCTGTCCTGTGCAGTTCTAGGAGGTCCACCCTCCCAGGCTTCGCCTCCCCTCTTTGGGGAGGAGTAAGTTTATTGCTTACTGCCTGAGGTGCCCCTACCGGGGAATGCCGACGGGGCTGCCCAGGCAATTTTTAAACCCCACTTTCCCGACCCGACCTTGGGTCACATCTTACTTGTGGGAGTAAGATAAAAACTGGCCTTGTGCCTAACTCCTGGAGAGGAGTAAATCAATACTCAACATGGAAACACCATTTTCATTTATTACCTCCAACAAATAAATCTGTTATTTGTTTATAAACTGGATGTGGCCTTACTTGGAATGAGAATTCTTTGTTGCAGAACTGACCAAATCGAACAACTTTGGACTGGCACAACAAGTGGGACGATTGCGGCCAATGCAGTAAACACACGCACACATGTTCACACACACACACATATATATATATGAATAATAAAGTGATGAAATAGAAATAAATTTGTGTAGTTTACAAATTTATTAACTCATCAAGTGTTCAAACAAGGAATACAAATACAAAAAGACCTTTAAATCATGGCTTTTTAAAGATAACGCTCTTATTATCAGAAGGCCTGACCAATAACAATTAAATATTAATTAATTATTAAAAGGTGAATATCTTGAAAATGCAAAAGTGAAGAATTTTGAAAAATATATAAAAGGGAAAAATGTCTCGATTTAAGTCCTGAAACAGATCATTATATATATATATATATATATATATATGTATATTTCAATCCAAGAATTTTTTATTCTTTGTGGATTTTTCTGATGATTTAGTGTTGCAGAGATGATATTGACATAAAAATGTTGTTTGGCTCACAGCAAAAGAAACAGGCTGTAAAAAATACATCTCACATAAATGTTATGTTTTTTGGAAATGTGAAAAAAAAAAAAAAAAATAAAAAAAATTAAAAATAAAAAAAACAAAAAACAAAAACATGGTTATTGGAATATAAAATAACCCTGTATTATATACATCTAATAGACAATATACAAATAATTTTTGTATTATTAGGATTAATCCAAATTATCAACCCTCATCTCAAAAATTCGGAAACAAACAATTTTACTGTGCATTTTCTTTTTAAATATATAAATTCATAAAAGAAAAATGATAAATAATCAAAATCTGTTTTTTTGCTATCAGGAAATTAATCAAATTTATCTTTTTTTTTTAAACATTTCTGGAGGATGAAATAATACAAAACGAGTGATGAGAAAAAGCAGAATGTTAATTCTTATATTAATTGCAATAAAGTCTAGCAAAGAATTCTTAAAACTAAAGGAATTTGGTTGAGTCATGAGAACATTTTCTGTTATTTATGTTGACGTCTATGGAAAATAGAGGATAGAAAGACGGAAGGAAACAGAAATTACTGGAATATTGAGGGCACTTATTGTCATTCAGATTCCATAGAAAAACCACTGGTAACGGCTGGTAGAAGAACACTAAATGAGTTACAATAATAATAGAATGGAACGAAAAGTATTAGGATATCTAAGGAGACTTGCTGTCACTCAGACTCCAAGGAAAATCGCCAGTTGTTATCAGTGAGAAATCACTGGTAACGACTGATGTGAGAACTCCAAGTGAGTTACAATAATAATTGTTCATTGAAGAGGTTATTTATCTTGCCATAATTTCTTTAATTGCTGAGATACAGAAATGAATAACCTCTTCATGGTTGTCAATACCTTGCCCGCACACAACAAGCTGATGAAGACAACCCCATTAGCAATCAGTGGTTGCATAGTGCAGGATTAAAAGCTGAACCCCAAGGTTTTTTTCTTGCTGTGCAGAACCAATGCTTGCTAGTTAGAAAGTATCAAGCCAACATAAATAAGAATACAGTTGACCCCAAATGCACATTTTTGTGACCAATAGAGAGATGCTGCTAGATGCAGGTTCAGCATTAGATGCAGTAAATGTCCTGTGTATCCCAACACACACCAATTTTCCCATGGTGTGGTTGTCTGCAATTTTGTTATAAAAATAAAAAGAAGAAAAAAAAAGATAAAAGGAAAGACGAAAGAAAAAAAAAAGAAAAAAAAAACAAAGCGAAAAGTAAAAAAGAAAAAAAAGGAAGTTACTTTTTAAAATAAGTACATTTAATTATTAACTATCTCCCCGATAATAAATATCTATTACCTTCCCCATTCTGTTATCTCTATAACTGAAACTTATCGAGTTAGTCATCATTATTTCAAAATTATTTTTGACAAAAAAAAAAAAAAAAAAAAAAAAAATTTTAGAAAAAGTTTTCTTAAGCAATAAAAATAATACTTACTTGATCGCTAACAGGACACAGAAGTGAATAGTTCCAACCTTTATAAAAAAATGTCCATAGTCAGCAACAATATCCATTAGGTCAACCCTGCACACCCTCTCACTTTTGTAGTATTTTATTAAATACACACAATTCATGCACAATAATAAAAACAGTTTTAGGAAGATTATTTTTAAGAAGCGAGAATAATACTTACTTAATGGAGAGCGGAACACAGAAACGAATAGTTGCAACTTTTATAAAAATTTTGGTGACAGTTGATGTAGGAAGAGAGGGGTTTATCCCCCGGTTGACCTGTGGAAAAATAATGGATGTGTTGAGAGAAGTTAAATTGTCTGAAACCTCAGCCAATGGACTAGGTTCAATAACTTCAGTTTGAGATGTCCCCAAAAGAGGAATATTATCATCATCCCTCAAACTTGTACGAAAATTTCCACATTGAGAGTCCGCGTCCTGCAAACCGACATTATAACTGTTACTATTTTCTGAGGATTCATCTTCGTTATCACTGATCACTGCGTATGTCTTCACTCGCTTAGAAGTTGAGCTGAGTTGGGAGGTTTTTATTGAACTTCTTTCAGTCTGTGTGCCCCCATCAAAGTAGGAGGAACTTGTACGTTTTCGCTTGGCAGGTCGAAGGTCATCAATAAGCCAGTCATCATTAATGTACTCGTCTTCTAGAACTAGTGCCCCCTGGGGACCTGTTTTTGTGACAGTCGTTTGCGGCACACCGGACCCACACATCAGACGTCGGGAAGCACTTTGGAAAGCGAAAATGGTATCCTTGTAAACATCAGCCGCAGAGGTTTCCTCTTCTGGTATATCAGTCGGCAGCAAATCACGAATGCCGCCATCGGAATCCGAAGAATCAGCAGAGTTATCGTCGTCAATAAACGTCGAAAGATCACTATAAAAAATAAATAAATAAATATAAAAAAAAAAGGTGTAAAATTTCCTAAATTGCATATTTTTTGTCTGAAAACATATACAAAATTTTTTTCTTTTTTTTTTTTCTTTTCTTAACTGAAAATATTAATATTCATGGGGGAGGGTGAAATAAAAAATTGGTGACGGGGAGTAAAAAATGCAAAATAGACGACCGTAGGGAGGCTATTTTCGCTAGTCCAATTATAATATAACGAGCACTTTCTCTGTCAGTCTGTCTGTCTGTCCGTCCTGGATGATTTTTGTAAACGAGAGGGGGGGGGGGAGCGGGGAGATAATTACTATTTAATTAATTTCAAAGTCAGAAACATAAACAAATACATTAGGCCACATATTAATGACTAAATAAACAATAATTTCACCCCCCCCCCATTTTTTTGCGCGAAAAAAAAAAAAAAAAAAAAAAATTTTTTCCCCCCCATTTTTAAACAAAACGGTATTCGGAGACAAATTTTCTTTCTTTCTTTGGTCTCACCACCCAAGAACGCGGCAGCCTAGCAAAAATAGACGACCGTCAGGGAGTCTATTTTCGCTAGTCCACTTATAATATAACAAACACTTTCTCTGTCAGTCTGTCCGTCCTGGAGAATTTTTGTAAACGTAATTTCAAACAGAAATAAACAATAAATAATTTAAGCGACTAGGCCACGATTCGAACTCGCAACCTTGACGTTAACTGCCCGACGCTCTACTGTATGAGCTAAAGGGAACATATAAAATATTATCAGAATTTAAAATAGATAAAGTAATCTTTTTTTTTTTCCACTTCCAGTTACAAATGAATGACGTATAACTGTTCTTCGAAAATACTTTGGGGTCTGCGTTCGCTCTCGATTGTTTTAGGGAGGGGGAGGATTACCCCCCCCCCCCCATTTTTTTTTTTGGCGGGAAAAAAGAAAATATTTGCTTGCAAAAAATAAATAAATAAATTTTTTTCCTTTTTTAAACAAAAAAAGGATTTGGAGACAAATTTTTTTTTGTCTCACCACCCAAGAACGCGGCAGCCTAGCAAAATTAGACGACCGTTAGGGAGTCTATTTTCGCTAGTCCACTTATAATATAACGAGCACTGTCTCTGTCTGTCTATCTGTCTGTCCTGGAAAATTTTTGTGAACATAAAAGAGAGGAGGGGGGGGGGGCTCGAGTAATTACCTTTAATTAATTTTTTTCAAGTCAGCGTTCATAAGATTTGTATACTTTTAGAATTATGTTGGGAAATTATTAATTAATTTAGATTAGATAACATTGAATGACATATACACGAAATTTCAAGACGAGACTGTGATTAGAACAGAGAAAGTGTTAAGAATCTTACTTAAAGTAATACTGTTTCAACTTCCTTATATACTGTTACAAAAACACGCTTAGACACCAGACGGGTTTTACAATTTACATAATTCATTTCTTTTAAACTTCTAATAAATTCATATTTACAAATATACACTTATAACTGCTATTATCAAATTTACATATGTATTTACAATATTTTCCGATAAGGTGATATTTTTCATACAATTAATTAAACACATTTCATTGAGAAACCAGCCTATTTTCAAACCATATCTCAGCCATTAGTAAATAGGTGACCATTTTGGAAAAATAAATAGCTGACTAATCCTTCCGGTCCTTCCGGAAGTGACGTCATTGTGAGAGGAATTTTTCACATTATCATTCTTCATTTTCATTACGTTGTCCAGCCATTAGTAAATGGGTGACCATTTTGGAAAAATAAATTGCTGACTCATCTTTCCGGTCCTTCCAGCAGTGATGTCATTGTGAGAGGATTTTTTCACATTATCATACTTTATTTTCATTATGTTGTTAATTGTTTTGTTGTAAATTGAAATTAAGCAACAAATATCTCGGACATTACTAAATGGGTAACCATTTTGGAAGAATAACAAAACTGGTTCTTTGATATAACGTAGGCGCCTTCAATAGCATATTTAACCATGAGATCTTTGATATGACTGAGGCGCCTCCTAATTTTTTTTCTTTCTTTAACTATGTATGGGGGAGTGGAAAATACCTTGTATTGCATGTTTTATACGTTTTTACTGACCAAAAACAATTGAAAGCTACTAAACATTTATAAATGGAATGGTCACGAGACCGTGTACCACGTGATCTCCATTAGTAATTATTTAAGGAGGGAATCTCTCTAATTTTAAGTTTTAGCTGTTAAGATGTAAACTCTTAATGTCCTGCACCACTCTAAACGCATTGATCTGAAATGATGTTTGTATTCCCAATAATGCATGGCTCGATAACCCTTTGTTTAAATCTATTTCTTTTTCTGAATAGGTTTAAAAGTTCCCAATGGAAGGGAAATAACTCTTACCATCCTTATTTACTTAGCTTTTTAGCTCGCAGGAAAGTGTAGTATCTGTTCTGATACTACACTTAGTCTATTCTGTCCTCTGTCACTAAAGAAGTCCTTCTCAACCAAGGCAATTTTAATTTTTGTTCCAATCCAGAGTGTCATTTTTGGGGAGCTGGATTTTCCTTACATTAAAAACCGACCTTGTGTTTAATTCTGCTCTCGTGGGGAGGGAAGTAAATACAAACTTTTACTAGTCCTTGTCAGACTTACACCGAGTACCGATACTTATTTTAGTACCTCATCGGTTAAATGCCTTTTTCCATATGCGTTATTTTTTTAGGGAAAAAAATTCTTCAAATATCTGCTTTTGATGATAACTCAAATAATTTGTTCGATGAGAATATTAGTTTTAATGCAAATGACAACATCATATTAAAGAACAAAGTCTTTCCAGTCATACTGTCAGTTTCATAACAATCTGTTCAAAATGAAGACTGCAAGCGATCAAAATATGTCAGTCTTTTTGACAAATTTGTATTCCAACTGATCGCTGTTGCGAGGAGTGGAGCGATAGGCTCCGTCATGCGGGACTTCTTCAACAGCCTTGATTATTTTAATGACGCGCCACACTGCGGGCCATCGTAAATTGACTTGGCTCATCACCACAATTCGGGAAAATGCCACGAGCCTGCTCTTGGCCTGTCAAGTCAGTGGGACATCCAATGAAACTTCTGAATATAGGCCTTTTACATTTGGTGGTTGAAAAAGATTTTCATGAACTTTTAAATTTAAATATTTTGTTAAATGTTGAACTATGTATTTATTGAATAAATTTTACTTACTTTAAAATTAAAAAAAAAACAAAAAAAAACATTTTAAACCATCTTATGGTAATTCCTTACAAAAGTGAGACTGCGATTTTCAAGATGTTAAGAGTTAATAAACACATGAACATCATGGAAGAAACAGTCATTTATTTTGCACCTATTGCAAGTGCGATCGCTTTCTCTTCAATCGGACCTGTCTCAATTATTGTCTATCTGGATCAGTTTCTCGACAAATCTTTATTCGATAAATCCTTACAACTCTATGAATAACCTTTTTCGTCTCTCAGTAGCTCAAAATAATCTTTTTTCACGGATAAGAAGTTAATACCTTCTTTCGGACCTTCTCGGATATCTCCATTCCTTGGCATTAGAGTATTGATTTACTCCTCTCCAGGAGTAAGGCACAAGGCCAGTTTTTATCTTACTCCCACAAGTAAGATGTGACCCAAGGTTGGGTCGGGAAAGTGGGGTTTGAAAAGCCAGCGCCCGAGAGGTGAGCACTCTGGCCATTAAAAATTGCCTGGGCAGCCCCGTCGGCATTCCCCAGTAGGAGCGCCTCGGGCAGTAAGCAATAAACTTACTCCTTCCCAAAGAGGGGAGGCGAAGCCTGGGAGGGGGGACCTCCTAGAACTGCACAGGACAGACTCATAGACCGGCGTAAATCAAGCCCCGAAGGCCAAGACAATACCAGTCTATGGGGGTGCAGTATCCATCGGAACAGATACTACACTTTGATCTTAGCCAAAAGGCCAAGCATTAGAGTAGCTTAGCAGTATTTCCTCACGTTTAATCCATGATATCTACTTAATTTACTAAGAAGGTTTCATTTTTGGGTTATTTAATGCCGAATCCAGTTATTTTGGTAAAAGTTTTTAGGTTTCAAATTCTTAACAACTTTCTACTTTTCCATACATTTGTTATATCAGAGGATATAAATAAGCTTTTCAATTTACAAAATATTAAACACGTTACATTTCTATAAAAAATACCATTTCTATAGAATTTACGTGATCAAAACACTAATTACTGACCAACTTGCTTTGTTCAATTAATAGACATCCAATAATTTAATTACACTCGTTTTGTTACTTTTTTTCATTCTTAATTAAATACGAAATAATAAGAGTTCTTTTTTAACGCTCATACTTGAAACAAAAAATATTTCGTTAACAACATATGAAAAAGTCACTTCCTTCTACACTGTGGCAATTTTTTACTTTTCGTGGTTACATACATTTTCCACAATTAAAAACCGACCTTTTGTCTAAGCATTATAACTATCCTATGTGACCTATTTGCGTTCTGTCGGCTGTTTAATTCATTCTTTTATATTTTTTCCGGGCAACGGCGGACAAAGGGTCCTGCTAATTTATAATATTTTCCTCGATAATATTATTATTATAATTATTAATAGAATTAATTAAAGAGATTTTATAAAAAAAACGATAGCATTTTGAAAATATTCACTTTCAACGAATATAATTACATGAAAACTTCCGGCACTGATGTTAAGAGAGCAAATACTACACTTTGATCTTAGCCAATATAGGCCAAAGAGCTTAAAAAAATTAGGTGCTTATGCTGATTAGCGGCCATATGAAAAATTATTTTATATAAAAACAATAATATATACTTATTAATCATTATATTCTTACTCACTGTACGAAAAAGTAGAAAAAAATATCCACTAGAACTTTAATTACAAGTATTTTTCCATTCTGCGTATCATAACAGCGACTCGTTCAGTAAGCAATTTTCCATCTTGTTTTTTAAGAAGATTTCAGTTATCTGCCCTTGAAATCTTCTTAAAAACAGTCGTTGTTATGATACGCAGAATGGAAAAATACTTGTAATTAAAGTTCTAGTGGATATTTTTTTCTACTTTTTCGTACAGTGAGTAAGAATATAAGGCTTAATAAGTATATATTATTGTTTTTATATAAAAATAATTTTTTATATGGCCGCTAATCAGCATAAGCACCAAAAATTATTCCTTTGTAAAGAGACACTTTTAAATGTTACAGATATCATCAGCATATAACAGACACACTTAAATTTAAAATAGCATTTTTAGATGCGTCCATAAAAAAGGTTACGTCCGTCAGTTATGTTACAGTTTGAAATAGCGTTTCCCTTACACAGATTGAATATCTGTTCATGTAATTAAAAGAGTGATAACTTACTCATTCGTTGTTTTATCACGTTTGTTTGCCTTTCGCTTGGAGGTAGACATCCCAGGAAGTTCAGCATCTTCAACCGAACTCTGTTTAATATTTTTGCTTTTAGCCCAAGAATTAATATCTGGAAGATAAAAAAATAAATGTCGGAAAAACTAATAAACAAAATTAAAAAGTTCTATTTTTAAGACCTGGTGTTACACACTACTAATGTTTGGGTGAATTCTAAGACATCTCAAATAGTTTTTTTGTTCCCATTGCACAACATGCTCCAGATCAGAAAAGATAAAAACAGCAAGATCTTGATCATCAATGCTCTTTGAAGTGCTGCCATAGACAGTTGTGTCGTTTGCACAGATGTCAACAAATCTTTTTAGTTATTTGGATGGGTCTGGAAGAATTTCAGAATGAAGAAAGCCATTTGGAAGAGTTAGCCGTGTTTGGACGTATCTGAATTGAATATTGAATAAGAAAAAGGTCAACGTCTTCCACGAAAAACACCAACATCTCCACTAAAGTATAAATAAACTTTTCAAAGGGAACACTGGAATATAAAGAGAGTTGTTCAGCAGGCTAGCTTTTGCCAAAAACAGAATATCGTATCCTGGAGTTCCATCTCATCTGGCCGTTTCTGGCGAAGGACGAGAACAGGATACGACGTCTTGTCGTCATGAAATCTAACGGGGAACTGGAACTGATTTGTTTCTTCTTGGCAACGAGGAAATCAGTAGGTTTTGAGTGTGCATGTCTGTGGTGCTCTAATCACCTGTGTATGAATACGCCTCTTTACGCCGACCAAACCACAACCCATGGCGGTAAAAAGTTATGCGGTTATCTTTGACTGACTTATTCTAAGTCTTCTTCGGTCTGCCTCTTCCTCAGTTACCCTCAGTTGAAACATGTGTACATCTATTTATCCAATCAGAGTTTTGTTCAACATATCCACATCACCGTAAGCAGTTGCAATGCAGAGCTAACTCCAGTCTGAGCACCTTCAGCCTCAATAACAGAGAGTCAGAACTGTCATCCAGATGTACACCACAAATCCACTAAACCGTGGCCCTGTCATTCATCTGCATCCTCAGAAAGATGGAATTAATGGGAGTCCAGCATTCATCTGCATGTAACTTCGCCAATCAACAACTACTTTCATAGACTTATCAAAGAGAAAGGATTTGATGGCTGAGAAGACATTGCTCAACATTTTATAGATAGCAAGATGGGGAAGCACTCCGCTGTACCAAACTCTATCAAAAGTCTTTGAGAGCTATTACCTTAGAAACAAAGCTCCCATCGAGAAATTCACTAATCCTGCGCAATATTACAGTTAGTACGTCAGCAGTTGATCTTAAGGGATAAAATCCATATTTCTTGTCATGAAGTAGATTGCTTTTGCTAATGTGACACTATGAATGCCGCAAAGGTCGGGGCCTGGTCAGGAATAGGAAATGACTCATGAACGCACACAAAAGAAAAGACAGGATAGGAAATGACTAATCGACAGAGACAAAAGAAATATGGGAGTGGTCAATTTCCATTGTTCAGGATAGGTTACTCAGAAAAATACCGACATTTGGGAGTGACAGTGTTTTGCGACAGTGGGGTAGGTTAGTTTTACGACAGTTTAATAACAGTGGTGTAGGTTTGGTTGACGACAGTAAGGTTTATGACAAAAAGTTGACGAGTTTAGGTTTCAGAGAGAAGACGAGCAGTTAGAATCGAACCTCCCGAGAGTTAGGATCGAACTTCCCGAGAGGATCGAACCTCCCGAGAGAGTAGATCGGACCGGGAAAACGATGAGATGAGCTGACGATTTGAGCAACGACAATGGGGGCCTCGACAGTCACACACACTCATAGTTCAAACAAAATTATACACAACGTATATGTGTTTGTGTTCTTTCTCGAGAGTTGTGTTTCTTTTATAATTAACTTGTGGACCAGTGCTGTGCCCTCGACGATTCGTCAGTGGATAGACGACACGGCTAAGCGATGAAAACAAAGAAGAAGACCACGGAAACACAACGTTGGGGTCGACGATCATCGAGTGAGGCAGCACGTGGTTCTACTGGTTCTACACTAAGATGATTAACGCCTTCTTGATTTATCACTGATTCAAACAATTTATTTATGATGCGGAGGAGACGGATCGGTTTGTATTAAGATGCAGAAGACCGATCACCAAATAATGTTTGGCGCAAATAAATAATACTTCTATAGACTATATTCAAGCCCCCCACAAAGTTTAGGTGAACCCCTAAATAAATTGATCTGAACTATTACAAAAGAGACAACTTTAACACAGTTTTAGTATCAAGTTATAAAAGGTTTTTGTGCGGCATTCGCGTTACCTTTGATGCCCATTCTTTCTTGTAAGAGTTTTAACATCGCCTGATAAGAGTCTTCAAGTTCTCGATCAAGTTTCCCTGCTCGGCGTCTCCATTGAAGCAAACTATTTAGTGGATAGTTGTTCTACAAGAAGAAAAGGAAAGAAAACAAAGTATCAGATTATTAGTTGAAACATTTTTGTATCAAGTAATGATAACGTCCTGAAAATAGTTGAAATGATTTGTAGAGTTGTAGGAGATAGGAGACAGCCATTTAATAAGTCCCTCACTATCCACCAAGCTCCAGCCGCTGTCCCATCGCCGCAATGTTGCGTCCTTGTGCCTGTTTTACAAGTACTTCAATGGATTGTGCTCGTATGAACTTGCTGCTCTAGTTCCTCCTCGACGTAAATACACTAGACCAACCCGACAATCAGGTAAGTCCCATCCATTCACTGTGGAGGTCCCCAGATGCCGGAGAGCCTTCTACTCTAATAGCTTCTTTCCTCGTGCTGCCGGCCTCTGGAACTTCCTCCCTGACTGTAATGACATGCATAAATTTAAAACTAATGTAAACAGACATCTCGATGCACAGTTCACAACTTAGGATGACCCCCAAAACTTACACCCTAATTCTCAGTAGCTCTTTACGTCTACAGTGGCAGCCTGCCTTGTTTGGGGTGAACTATGTTAAAAACAAAAAAAGTAGCGTCTGCATTCACTTGATATGAAAAAGAAAAAAGGGGGGATCACCAGAGTTCGGCGCTTATGTAGACGACGTTGTAATATTAGAGGGAAATAACTTTTTTCAAAATCCAAGGGACATAACTACTTTTGACTTAAAAAATCAAATGCATGTACGGATGAACAGAAGGGTAAAAAGTAACATTATTATTTTTTGAGAGGGGGGGGGGGGGGGAAGGAGAAATTCTACTTTTTTTTTTTTAAAGGTAATTACGTGTGCTTTTACAAAAAGAAAACCTATAATATTTAAAAAATTTTTATTTAGCATCCCCCCCATAAAATAATGTTAATTAACAAATTTTATTTTATTTTAACGTTATTTTCACCTAACATTGTTACATTTTTAGTTCGTTAATTAACTTGTTTCATTTTTCGATTTATTATGTTTTTACTAATTAATGGTAAATACACGTTTAAAGATAATCCCAGTGGTTCCAGGTTGTAAAAGCACACGTAATTACCTAAAAAGGTAGACCCCCCCCCCTCTAAAAAATCCCAGCGGTTCCAGGTTGTAAAAGCACACGTAATTACCTAAAAAAAGTAGAATGGGGGGGGGGGGGGTTCTACTTTTTTAGGTAATTACCCCCCCCCCCCCAATAATAATGTTACTTTTTACCCCTCTGTCCATCCGTACATGCATTAGATTTTTTAAGTCAAAAGTAGTTATGTCCCTTGGATTTTGAAAAAGTTATTTCCCTCTAATACTGCAACATCGTCTACATAAGCGCTCAGAGTTACATATAAAAATACTAACCTCTTCTCTACAATTTAAATCAACTTTATTTAACAGTTTTGTCAGACAGAATAGGAGCACAAGAACATGAAATAGGAATCGAGTCCAAGTCTGTTGGTCTTGGCTTTAGTCTCGTACGGAAATTTGTAACTTGCCTCCTGCCAAGTCATGACGAGAGACTAGCAAAGAATTTAACGTCTCGACTGGGACTGTTTACATTTGCACAGCAAATAGAGCAGGGCAGAAACGAGAAAAAGTGGACACACACACTGTGTTCCAAACGCCCACGTCGCTACGCAAGTCAGTGCATGCGTAATGCTTCACGAGAGATTACGTGTAAATACAACAGAAAACAGATCTCAATCATGTGATTGCTACAGATTCATTTTGTATGATGAAATGAATCATTTTGTATCAAGTAATAAAAAGGTCTTGATAGAAATTGAAACGATCCATTTTGTATCAAGTATTGATTTACTCCTCTCCAGGAGTTAGGCACAAGGCCAACTTTTATCTTACTCCCACAAGTATGATGTGACCCAAGGTCGGGTCGGGAAAGTGGGGTTTGAAAAGCCAGCGCCCGAGAATTGAGCACTTTGACCATTAAAAATTGCCTGGGCAGTCCCGTCGGCATTCCCCGGTAGGGGCGCCTCAGGCAGTAAGCAATAAACTTACTCCTTCCCAAAGAGGGGAGGCGAAGCCTGGGAGGGTGGACCTCCTAGAACTGCACAGGACAGACCCATAGACCGGCGTAAATCAAGTCCCGAAGGCCAAGACAATACCAGTCTATGGGGTGCAGTATCCATCGGAACAGATACTACACTTTGATCTTAGCCAAAAGGCCAAGAGCTTTCATTTTGTATCAAGTAATGAAAATGTCTTGATAGAAATTGAAACGATTCATTTTGTATCAAGTAATGAAAACGTCTTGATAGAAATTGAAACGATTCATTTTGTATCAAGTAATGAAAACGTCCTGATAAAAACTGGTTTCAGAGTCGCATCACTAATAGATTCTTAAGAATCCAAGTAGAAAAGTGCAGCTAATCCCCCTCTCTCTCAGATTATATATATATATATATATATATATATAAATAAAATAAACGTTTTTATAATATTGTGGTTTTTGTGTTTGCACATCAAAGACGTTTTACTTTATTTTAAAATATATGCATGCCTATATGTATATATATATGTTTATATGTGCATATTTCTTAACGAAAGTAGAAAGTGTACCTTGGGTTTACTTTCGGCAGCCTCATAACCCTGGCTTCCCTTTAGTCATCACATTTCATGAGCGATGTTTCTGATAAAGGGGGAAGAATTGCTGTTTTCTGGGTCGAAATCTATACATCTAGCACTTATCGTTAGCTAGTTTTTGACTTTGAAGTAGTAATTTTTTTTTAGCTCCTTACATCAAGTGGCGTCATGCCTTGTCTGGACCCATTTCCATAAAAAAAAAATGTATATGTGTGTGTGCATATGTATATATATCTAACAGTTCTGTTTTCTGAATCGACCATCTCCTACTTCTAGCTCTAAATGTGACGATGTGATCTTGACCATAGCAGGTCAAGTAGAAATAAAGATATGCTAAACTTCAATCACGTCTATAACATCAATAATAACAACAGAAACTGTTGGTTGGATTAAATATAAAAAGTGAAAAAAATTGACTGGAAATTTAAACAAAAAAATTTTTTTTTGTTCAGAACACGAAGCAATATGTGCACTATCTTACATATCAAACAGATGAAAAAAAAATCACTTTACTTTATCTATAAAATATAGTCTTTGAACCAGGATCTTCTAGGAAGAGCCAGGTAATGCCATCTTGAAACACAAAACCTTTTTTTTTTGATTTGGCTCTCATACAAGAACAAATTTTGTAAACATTGCAAAATAGGGAAAATAAAAATTCTCCTCCTCACCTCATTGTCTTTGAGGAAAATGTCCGCCCTATAGTCTATGAGAAGGTTCATGATTTCCATATTTCCACAGTTGGCGGCATCTATTAAGGGTGTCATTCCATCACACTGCTCTCCACCTTTGTCGTTCACATACGCACCATTCTGAAGCAGAACTTTGGCTATGTCATAGAAGCCATGGTTACAGGCTTCATGTAATGGTAACCAGCCGCAATGATCCCGGACATTTATCGGGTGACCCTGAAATATTTAGAATTCACTTCGTATAAAATATTTGAAGTTATTTAAAAAAAAAACAAAAAAAAAACACCACCACCACAACAACAACCACAACAACCACAACAACAACAACCACAACAAAATTTTTTTTAAAAGCTGATTCAGTATCAAACTCAATTCCTACTTTGGTTCTGATTTTAAAAATTAATTTTATTTATGCCCCCCTGCGGAGATCTCAGTAAAAACTGTGAAAAAGAAAAGGAGAAAAATAATAAATGCACTATTCCATTTGAACATTAATAAAAAAAGTTTTAAGTTAAAAATGTCTGCCAAGCTCCAACCCCTATCGCATCCATGTGCTTGTTTTACAAGTACTTCCACATAATGTGCTCTGATGAACTTTCTACACTTGTTGTACCCCTTTAACGTAAATATCTCGACCCACCTGACTAGCAGCAAACTCCCACCCCTTCACTCTAGAGGTACCTAGATGCCAGAAGATTTTCTACTCTAATAGCTTCTTTCCTTGGACTGCTTGCTTTTAGAATTCCCTCCCGGCTCTTTGTTTCCTCGACTGTATTAAGATGCTGAAATTGAAATGTAATGTGAACAAATATCTTGCTGCCTACCCCCCCCCCCCCCCCTCTAATCTGGCTCCTACCATAGTAGCCCTTTATGCTGCATTGGCATTATGCCTTGTTTGGGGTAAATAAAAATTAAAAAATAGGTTGGCTTCAGGAAGTTCATATATATGGCAGCAGGACTCAGCTCCGTATCACACCCCCGGAAAAACCTAAAAGTGGCTGTCTGAGACCTTCCATGACTTCATGCATATCCAAACCGACGTTGCTAATTTTAACTTTTAGTATATTGTCTTTTTTCTTTTGTTCAATTTTCTTTTTATTTTCTCAATGGAAAGACTTCCATAGTGGTTTTGTTCTCTTCCACACTTTTAACGTTTTTATTTTTGAATTTACATACTGCTTGAAAATGGTTCTTTTTTAAGCAATTTGTACAAGTCTTTCCAACTGCTGGGCATTTTTCCGTTTTTATTTTGTGTTCACATCCACAATACCAACATTTAAAAAAATATAAGTATTGGCGAATATATATATATATTTTTTCGTAACATTGACTTTTATACTAATGGCATTTCTATTAATTCTTGTTGTATAAAGTCAAGGCATCTATTTAAAGACATATTTCCTATTTGTAATAGTTCCATTATTTTATATCGGTGTGATGCATTGCACATACCATCAATTAATCTTAATTAAATTAAGTCTTTTTCAATTGTCTGTTCTTCTTGTCAGAGTTTTTCAAATTCGCAATATCTACTTGCATTTCGGTGTAGAGATTCACCAGCCCAAATATGACAATAGTGCTCCATACATAATAGTCTGATAGTAGATTTGTATAGATAAAGAATAACCTCTAATGTGAGAAAGTGTTTGGCGCGATAGAGAGAACCGACTTTACGAGAAGCAGAAAGAGGTATGGTAGTTTTGTTTTACGGCATATCAACCCTTTTTGGGTTATTTAATGTCGAATCTGGTCATTATAGTAAAAGTTTTTATGCTTCAAGTTCTTTATATCTTCAAATGTTTAATCATCGTTTTTGGTTTGGTAGTTTTGTTCTACGGCACATCAACCCTTCCCGGGCTATTTAATGTCGAATCCGGTCATTATAGTAAAAGTTTTTATGCTTCAAGTTCTAAAAATAAAATAAAAAAGGGGAGGGAGAAAGGGAGAGGGGCTGTTGTTTTTGTTTTTGGTTTTGTAGAACATAATTAAGTTTTACAAAAAAAACAAAAAACAAAAAAAAAACGTCAATGTAGGTGAATTTCGTCTCAGGGAGCCACAGGGCAGCCTGATCTGGTATCACCAGGAAGCAGAAAGAGCAATGGATCTAATGTATGAACTCCAAGAAAGATTTAATGAAAAAGAAAGACCAAGAAGTTTCAGAGTCGATTTCTCCTCAAGAACAGAGCCATACACATACACGTCGCATACTCTTATGCGACTTCGGCATAGTAAATAGCCAGTATCACTACAAGTACATTTTTACAATGATAATAATTGGAAAACTTTTATTTTATTAATATGAAATGCACCCTTTGAAAAGTAACAAATTGTTGAAATAAAACAAATTGAAAATTTGAAGTTTAACGAAGAATTAAAAAGGAAAAAATAATAAGAAACATTAAATCTTATTAATGAATTTCTAAATTAAAGCAATTACACAATGTATTCATCATTTCATAAAAATTAAT
Organism: Sepiola atlantica; assembly: GCA_963556195.1. Classification (NCBI taxonomy): domain Eukaryota; kingdom Metazoa; phylum Mollusca; class Cephalopoda; order Sepiida; family Sepiolidae; genus Sepiola; species Sepiola atlantica. Next base: position 73,030,937 of record OY744532.1, on the reverse strand, counting down.
TTCTTGCCATTCGGCTTCCTCCTCCTCCTCATCTACTTGGGCTAAATTCTCCTGAATCTGGACTTACGATTTCATCGTTCCAAGGTTTTGCAGTGCACTAGCTGGAAGTTGATAGTCGTGCCAACATTTTTCATGCTGTTGTAATCCATATTTCATTGTTAAAATTGAATTCTATCTCTTTCTTTGTTGCTATGTCATTGCTGTAGAAAAATTATACTAGCAAATCATCCAGTACCTCGTTCATCAACAGTCATGGTAAAAAACTATTCAGTAACAAGTATTACGTTATACTGTGGCTGGATGATGTCACATTTGTGTACGCATGTACTCATGTTTATTTCGAGATTACATAATACGTTTTGGTACTCTTCATTTTTGAATCTGAAGATTCATAAAAATTTAAATAATCTTTCTGCGGAACATCAAAAACTTTAGAGTGGACAACCAGTGGTCCATGGATCATTAGCTGGCGACCACTCATCTAGACTTTTCCTATAAAACATCCAATACTCCATGTGCACCTGGGAAGCGACATTGGATCTCATCTTCATGGATGGAAAAGGAAAATGACAATTCAAACTTATGACATATTTGATTATTTTCCTCGTTCAATTCAAAATCACAAGGTTCATTCCTGGATGCATTAGGTTTCCTCGTTTATATATATGCCATGATGACAGAGAGCACAAATGCCATCCACATACCATTGCTAAATCGCTACACGGGACTTTTTTCTGCCACTAAAAACATAACGGACCCCCCCACCCCTCCAGGTTTTATAGACTGGCAAATTCATCTTCTATCAGAATGGAATGTGCTCCGACAAACTTACTACACTTGTACTTTTTCAACATAAATACCTTCGACTCACCTGATTAGCAATAAAATCCCACCCCGTTCACTGTAGAAGTCCCTAGATGCTGGAAGATTTTCTACTCTAATAAATAGCTTCTTTCCTTGGACCGTTTGCCTTTGGAAATCTCTCCCTGCTCCCTGTTTCTCAAACCATACCGATATGCAGAAATTTAAATGTAATATTGAACTCCCTACTACAGTACCCCCTTATGCTTCAGTGGTAATATACCTTGCCACGTGGTTGGCAAATGCCTGTACATGTTTTGTTTTTTTAAGATCTGATAAAAATTCTAATTCTGGAAATAAAATTTTATTAATTAACGTAATAAGCGCAGGAGATAAAAAAAAAACAATAAAACAAAACCTTCTTAACGAAATCACTTACCTGCTGCAGCAGTAAGTTCACACGTTTTAAATTACCATCAATGCAGGCACGATGAAGTAGCGTTTCACCTTTTTCATTTCTTTTTATCTACAATGAAATTGAAATCTTATATATATATATATAAAAGTCAATGTCTGTGTGTCATAGAAATCGATATGTTAACAGAAGATTCAAATAAGTTTTAATAAAGGTTAAAACTTTCAATGAATCTAAAGACATTAAAATTTTCCTTTGATTCCATCTAAGGTCACTAGGGGCACTTATTGGTTAGATCCATAAAATAACTGAAATATATTGGAATGTAAAGAAACAAAATTTTATTTTTTAATAGATTTTCTTCATTTTATATAAAAAAAATTAAATTAAACAAAGAACACCTCAGTGAAGAATGTATTAAAAAGAAAAAAGGTTTCAAGATTTAAATAATTATTACCGATATTCGATTTATTTATATATATATATATATATAAAAAAAAAAAATTATTTAAAAATAATAATAAAAAAATAAATAAATCGAATTTGTTTCGATTTGTTATTTCCATCTGTGAAAAATCGTTTTTTTGACTAACACCACTGCGCTAACAGTTTTTTATTGACTTCATATTACAAATGTTATTTTTTAAAAGCACTAGCTTTTTAAGAACACCACAGCACTAACAGTTTTAAAAAAAATTATTACTTGACTTTATAATCTTCTGTACATTGGTACTTATGAAATCAGTGATGCAGAGTCTAGACTACCCTACTATTTTACCCATAGCTAGTAGGACAGATGGATTCATTCCCAAGGGTATTAGAGAAACTGAAACGGTGCTTCTGCTGTTTCACCATGACATGTATACAAAAAAATAGCTAAAAAAATGTATAAAATTTATGTACTTACATGATAGCTTAATAGAAGACTGTAAACCAAAAAATTACGCAAATTCATCCAGTATTTACTAAATTAAAAATAAATAACGAGTTTTATCGGGTTTTGCCATCTTGTATCTTTCAATCGGCTGATTTTATCCTGAGTCGCCAAGGGACAAGGGCGATAACTCATATATGTTTTTAGATTTTTTGGTTTTCATCTAAATTAGTAATAATTTTTTTTTTTTTAGTTATCTCCCTTGTTAAAAAATGTCTAACAATACGTAAAATCGTTTTTTTTCTTATAATTTAATAAATACTGGATGAATTAGCGTAATCTTTTCTGTACAATCTTATTTTCAGCTAACACATAACAAAGTTTATACATTTCTTTAAATATTTTAAGTTCATGGTGAAACAGCAGAAGCATCACTGAAATTTCCACCTGCTAACTTAAGGTACTTGGTATTTTCAAACGGTCAATCATTTAAATACTGACCAGGCTCAAGGTTGCTGAATTTTGGTGATCCGATGAGAACCAGTGTTTCAATGTGATATGGCTGTAATAGTCTAAGAAAAAGTATGAACTCACTGAATTTTTCCTCTGGGTAAAATAGCAATTTATGCTTGATTGCTTGTATACAATGAATTTTTTACAACAGCTACTGTGTTTCAGCAATAAATCATTTATCTAACATATAAAGTTATCTTGTTGGACTTTGAAAATCGGATCCAAATAGCATTTAAGATGACAAATCAAACTTTGTTTTGAACTAGTCAATTTTCATTTGTTATTGTTGTACCATGTTATTGGCAATATAATAACATACTTTGCTACAATTTATTTTTCAAATTACTTAGTCTGGTCCAAACAACTTGTAATATGAAACATTTTTCAATAATCACCTAAAAATAAAAATCAGCAAGGTGGAGAACTCATTTTAAATTGAAGAATATAGTAGGAATTGTCTACCATATGTTAAAAAATGTGCAAAATAAAAAGTAAAACCCCGAAATGACGTCATCGCATCCTGGGCAAGTACAGCTAGTTAGCTATTAAATAAAACCAATTTTTTTACGTCCAACTAAAAAATTCGGAAAAATGATTTTAGTTCGCAAAATCTTCGTACATAAATGATTCAAAACACATGTTCAATGCTTGTTACTTTTTCACTTTCCATCGGAAAAGAGAAACATGGAATTTCTGTCGGATACCCACGCTTGTGAAAGGTGAAAGAATCTCTTGTGCTCAGTATGATGAAAATAAACTCGTTTATTCTTTGTTGACTTTCGACCAAGGGAAGAGTCTATCAGGCATGTGTAGGCAGTGTGATGATGTATGGAAGTAAAATCTGGTTGAGGATATGTGTTGCATGGAGAGAAATGATATGAGAATGATATGATGGATGTCTAATGAAAGTCTTATAGACATGCTAAGATATGATGAGCTTAGAGGAAGATTAAATCTGGACAGTATACGGATATGTGTGCAGAACAGGAGGCTTCGATGGCATAGCCACGTTGAAAGAATGAATGAAAGTTCCTGGGTTAGTAGATGTAGAACAGTTGAGGCAGCAGGTTCAGTTCACAGGAGAAGGCCTAGGAAAGCATCAGAGGAAGTGATACAAATGGACTTGAGAGAAAAAAGGATAAATAAAGACCCGGGCATATATAAGTCAGTTTGGAAGTCAATTTCTAAAAGTCGTCCAACACATGCCAGCATGTAAAACAGACGTTTAACCGAATATGATGATGACGACACCTTTAAATCTATCTCCATTGGTCAGTGTTCGGCTAAAAAATGTAACCAGAATTTTAACGTCCGATTGGACTGGTGTCTGAGAGAAAAGAGGTCTTATGTACCATAGAGATTTTCATGGTCGTCTCTTTTAGGTATTTAAGGCGAAGCAGCCAGCATACGCATTTTTTTCCCTTCAGCTTTTAAATGGCAGGCTCAGCAGTGTGGCCTTTTAGGTTCAGTTAAGTGATTGGAATGTTTATCAAAGTCAAATAGAAACAACCTTTTCTTAGTAGTAAAAACCAGCATCTATTTTATTTGCTGGATTGTTTATATAATTGGTGCTTGATTGCGATTCATTTGAAATTGTACATATTCAAATTTTACCAAATGTTTTTTCTTTTTCTTGATAAGTGGATGTATGTATGGGGAGAGGCCAAAAACAAACAAACAAACAAACAAAAAAAAAAAAATACAATCCTTAAATATGTATTTCATTTAATCAATTTTTTTACCTTATAAATAAATTGCACATAGAAATGATATTATTGAAAGCCTTGATAATGCAAATTAAAAAAAACAAAAAACTTTGATATGAATGGAAAAAAATATTAATAACCGTTAATATATGAGTTTAAAAAATGTTTTTGTTTTTATTTGTATTGTCAAGGCTTTCGATAATACATAATAACGAATACCCATCCCAGCACGGGTAAAATGAATTCTCCAAACAGAACAGTGTGCACCACTTTTTCTCGGCCTACATACGATAGATATTCTATACTACACTAAGATTTGGTGTCCATTCTTTCTTCTCCGTAATCCTTAACTATTTTGCCTTGTCCAAAGCTGATTAGAATAAAAAACAAAAATGTAACAATCAACCTAACCTACTATTTGTTGCGGTACTGAATGTTTGATTATAGTGTTAGCTTAGAACCGACTGTAATTTGGCACAATGATTTTAGCAAAGGAAGAGTTGATCAGCACTTTGTCTTCTACTACTGTTTTGTTTTACGGCATATCAACCCTCTTTGGGTTATTTAATGCCGAATCAGGTCATTTTAGTAAAAAAATTTTATGCTTCAAGTTCTTTATATCTTCAAATATTTATTTATGGTGTTTGGTTTGGTTGTTTCGTAGCAGAAAAATATTGTTTTGGTTTTTAGCTTTGCAGAACATGATTGGGTTTTGCAAAGGGAAATGAAAAAACCCCAATAACATCAATGTTTGATGCATTTTAAGTCAAGAAGCCGGTATCTTCAGACAGCCTGATCTGGTAGTATCAGTTCAACCCTTTTTAGGTTATTTAATGCCAACAGACAATACCTATTATGTTCTTGTTCCCGGCTTTCAGGCTAGGATCAAAGTGGAATATCTGTTCTGTCCTCAGTCAGTGAAAGAGAAATTCTCTAGACTGAGGTAATTTTTACTTTTGTTCCAATTGAGTGCCCCTTTTTGGGGCAGCTGGACTTTCCCCAGATTAAAACCCGACCTTGTATCGAACTTTGCTCTAGTGGGGAAGCAAGTAAATAGGTACAATACCTATTGCAAACGGTTCATTTTATACGATTTGTAACGGAACGTAACTATCTCTGTGACAGGATGCTAGTCTGTCGGTGGTTATACTCCCAGCAATTTATTTACAGGGCTTTACGGAGCCCCCCAAAAAGGAGCACGCTCCTTTTTGCTGGAGCGAAGGGCTCATTTTATATTCAGCAGGAGTGGAGTGGGAGCAACTCCATTTGGAACTAAAGAGCGGTGGTTTATCCAAAATTATTTGATTTTTTTTTGTTTAAACATTAGTTTTTATTCAGCAATAAAAAGGAAAAGAAAAGAAAGTCTCAGAGTTTACTCTGAGTTATTTTTAAAAATTATATCTCTGGTAAATGTATATGCAGAGTAAGAGATAGAGAGAGAGAGAGAGAGAGAGAGGGGATAGAAAGGGAGAAAGAACGAGAGAGTTACGCTTGAAAACAGAACATTTTTACATCGACATGTTACATTTTTGATGGGACAGCTTTGTTAAGGCAGGAGACAATTTGGGCAACAAATGTCGCCAGTGAGTCTATAGATGTCTTTGAAGTGATTTTCTTATACATTTGAACTTTTTTGTATTTATGACAAGGATGTTTATTGCTGATTACATAAATAAGCCAATTTTTCTTTTATTTTGTGTTTTTAAATAAAGAATTTGAGGTTCAATTATACTATAGGGGTCGTTGGATTTTCGCTCGGTATTCACCCAAATGTTCGATAAAATCGATTTTTGGGGTGAAATGGTACATATTGTCCTGACAAAAAATTCTAATTTATCTTTTAGCATATATCAAATTGAACTTTTATGCCACATTTTTACCCGTCGTCTTTTCGGCGACATTTTTTGTTATTCTTAAATTCACAACTAGTATGTTTTAACCTTTTAATGTTTGCTTTTAAATTCGTTAAATTCCGTTAAAACTTGCTTTTGTAAATAGAATGTTCAAAGTTTTTTTTTTGTGTAATAAAATGTTAAAGCAGAAAAAATATCTTTAGTTAGTCCATGGGAAAAATATATTTAGTCCAAGGAACAAAACAATAAAAACCAACATGGCCGCCAGCGATTAAAACCTGGAATTAAAGTCAGATTCTCAACACTTAAAAAAGTAAATAAGAATTTTATTTCAGGACCAAAAATATAATTAAGACCAACAATCAGTTTTATTCAAAATTTGGGCGAATACCAAGCGAAATGAGCAAAAGAAAACAGCGATCCCTATTCTACAATTAAACCGATGTTTAAACTTAATTACATTAAAGAAAATATCTTAAATTTTAATTTAAAAACAAATAATTAGACTTTCTGACTAATTTGTTGTCTTTTTAGAACCGAAAGTAGATTAGATATCTTTCTTTATCTTAAAAAATCTATTATCGAATATTAAAATTGTAAACAGTTTGTTTTTGTTAGAGATTTCAAATATAGACGTTTTCACCTTTTTTTATTCGAATTTTTAATTTTAATAAATGTTTTTGCCTGACCTAGGAAAACTTTCTCCAGTTAATTTTTTGGTGGAGGAAAATTTGACCCGATATTTTTTCAACTCCCGGTCTAGGCCAGATATTTTGTATGAAATTTTAAGACATTAAATGGATCTCTGAATTGTATATTGACAATTTACTGATAGTTTTTGGCCAACTTATGAAAAATATTCTTTTTATTCAATCTTTAAAAAAGAAACTTCATTGTTTTTTTTTTCGCCCCAAATTGTACTATTGAAAAAAAAAATAGATAAATCGATTTGTTTGAAAGTACTTGTGCGTTTCTCTGTTGTAAATAATAATATACATTATACAATATAGTTACGTTCGTAAAACAAACAAATATTAAACAACACAACGATTAATGTTGCCCTGGCTATCTCTCCTCTCCCAGAGAAATGTTTTCTTTAAAAAGAAAATAATCACTAATAATGTTTAAAAGTAAAACTTTATTTACTTAAAACAAATCTAAATTCCCTTCCAAAATAAATAGAAAAAATATCGGGTCAAATTTTTCTTTCCTGAAAAAATAGGTTGTTAATGTAATGAAAATTAAAATTGTTTTAAAATACTTCAGGGATTTTTCTATTTTTATTTTATACCTCAGGAAACGAAAATTTACGTATAATCCTATACTTCGTCCGACATGTTCTCCTATAACTCAAAATATTAGCGAGATTTTGTCAAATACTATCTTACGGTCTTACACTTAAAGTGACATCCCCACCCATATTGACGAGATCCTTTGACGCCCACCCCTATCCTTCGCCCACTCATTAGCAGAATAGAACGTTTATGAAAGAATGTATATTTTCATTATGAAGCGCTAAAAAGAGCCGCTCCTTTTTTATAGGAGTTGAAGCAGGAGTGGCTCCTTTTTGAAAATGGGGAGCATGAGAGGGAGCAGCTCCAAAAGTAGTGGAGCGTGTAAAGCACTGTTTATTTATACACCTGGACAGTGTTTGCTTACAGAAACTCGTTATTTCCAAATGATTATGCATCTAAGTACTGACAAAGCTCAATGCCACTTAACTTTGGTGATCTGACGGGAATTGGTATATCAACATGATGTGGCTGTAATTGAGCACAAATTGCTATTGTACTCATAGCTGAAGGGTAATTGGGGTTCATGCCTTTCTTAGCATTACTAGTGTGTAAATAGCTCCAACAGAAATGATTTGGAATAACTGATCCAATCTTCTGCGACAGTATCTGCGAGGCTAATCACGCAACACCCACCATTATTACTACAACAGAGGAAAATCATACCTTAATTCGTGTTGTGGCCGCTCGTCTTTTTGTCAGTGGAACATTTTTTTCTGCCTCATCTTTTTCTTCTTCTTCTTTTTCCTCTTCTGACTCTTAAATAGAGAAACGACAATGTAAATAAAAAAAATTTCCAGTTTTTTTAAGGAACTAAAAAAAAAAGATAGAAAAAGCATTGTTATAAGAAACAAAATGGTAGGTATTTGGACTGGCTTGCTCCTTTTTTTTTTTGGGGGGGGGGGATTGGAGAGTGTGTGATTGGCTTGTGTGGATACACTTACACTCTATGGAATTGGATACATTTTTTCAACGCTAATACTGAAATTCCAAGTGTTATTTTTTTAATTTACAATAATCCCCCATTACTCCCACCCCCCACAAAAACATACCATAAACAGATCAATTATTTGCACGTTACTAAACTCTTAGAATCGCTGTGCATTTCGATAATGAAAAAAAGAAGATTTTTATTTTATTTTATTTTATTTGCTATGCTATGTATCTGCATAAAATATAACCACAACAGCAACACACTGTCACTATTTGGATGTTTCATCACGTTTTTCTGATTTCTGTAATTTTTTGAAAAAATAAATAAAATAAATAAATAAAACAAAGCTAAAAACAAAACAAACGAGAAAGTTTAATAATTTCAAGAAAATGTAATTTTCATGTACTTTTATGACAGATATAATAAATGACTTAAAACATAAGTTGTGACAGTATTTTTTTTGTTTAAAAGACGACCACCACTAAATAATGACACAAAGATTTGATATTGCTTTTTTTTGTCTTGGGGATTTTTCATCACGAAGATTCCATGAGTCGGAGTTTTTTTTTAAAATTTCTGGAGTTTGTGTCAGAGTTAAGTGCGTCGGCTACCAACTGCATAGCACGGCTTATAAGTGTTGTTTCTGTGTGAAACTAAACACAACTTTCAAGACTGAGTTGCCCTATATGTGTTGGCGTGTTGCACTTGTTCACCTTTCATCTTTGTCATCTTGCAAGCCGTCTTGATCTTTTTCTGCCAATTTGCCCCGAACAGTGCAAATCTACTGTTCTATCTCCTCTGAGATCTTCCGTTCACTCAGTTGTCTCCATTAAGATAAAATCTAAGTTCAGGGAGCCCCTTGATGCCCTCTTTTCATCGCAGAATGTATCGATACTCAAGGGCTGATTGGATAGCTTTAGATCTTTCATCATATGAACGTGTCCTTTGTTGCCTCCAATATATTTGATTAGTTAATGGCTGGTATTGAAAGTTTTATACCCCTTAAAATATTCCAATAGAAACCAAACAGCCAGTCAGGGTACACTCCTGAGTGTGCTGCTGCCGTTGCTTACAGGAACCACTATTACAATTACTATCAACGGAATGGATGCCCTGACACCAAAGTTGTCTTTAAAACTGCCCGCAACCACTTCAAATGGGTTATAGCGAAAGTGAAAATTCTTACGCCCAATCTGTTAAATCAATAGTTGCTGAACAGAAACTTGGTTCTCAATAGTTTTGGAGAATAACAAACAGGGTACTGAACAGATGTAAGATTTTTATTCCAACCATCATTAATGGACCGTAGGTAACTTCCTCAGCATTTGACAGCCAAACTTTTTGCAAGGAACTTTGCCTCAAATTTCACCCTTTTGTAATCCAGAATTTCCCCCTACGACGTAAAATACTCTAAATGATATCCATATATCTGTTTGGGATGTTGCTAAACTTATCAAGAACCTTGATGCCAGCAAGGCAACTGGTCCTGATAACATTCCAGCTGTTGTGCTTTAGAAGCTGCTACTGGAACTAGCTCCAATCCTTACAAAGCTGCTCAATCATTGCCTTAAGGAAAAATACCTTCTATCTTCTTGAAAAATTTAATCGGCCTGCTCAGTATTAAAAAATACTGGTGATCAGTCTTTTTCATCTTAGTACAGACCGATCAGTTTCCTGAAGGCCCCCTCTCAGGCCCTCCCTCTCGGTTTAGAAGCACCTTGGATCCAGTGGAAAACATTCAACCACCTGAGAACAGGAATGGGGCAATGAAAAGTTGCTATGACTAGATGGGGCCTCAAAACTGACCCAACCATCTGCGAATATAGAGAAGAAGACCATATGATGCAACACTGCCTTGTCTGCCCTCTACTGCCCAACCGGTGAAGCTTGAAAGATCTTGCAAAGTACAACAATAATGCAAAGGACTGCGTAAAAAAGTGGAAAACTGTTGTATGACAACATGCTTCAAAGACACGCAAAAAAGAAGCAGAAGTCTCCTGTGCATCATAAGTTGTTTGAATCTGATAAATCAAGAAGTTGTCAATCACCTCAGCAAAAGCAATCTACTTAGTGATAAGCAATATGGATGTTAGCATGCAAAATCAATGATAGTAAAGAAGAAAAAAAAAAAGAATTATCTTACCTGAGTCAGTGAGATCCGACATACTAATTTGTTCATCTGCGTCTGTGACATTTTGAGACAAAGAACAACTGTCCGAGGCATGCGTAGTATCATCATCATCATCATCCTCCTCCTCCTCAGAGTGGTCAGCATCAGTTGATGTCCTTATCTTTCCTCCAAGCAGCTTCAGTTTTTCTGTATACTTTTTACTTTCTTTCTTATGAGTTTCTTGAATTTGAATAAGGGAACGAAGAGTATGACGCTATTGGAGAGAGAACAAAGAATAATAAATGGTGTTTGTTCAGTGTTTCGTGGAGACGGAAAAATTATTTATGTGTGAAAACAAAATCATGTACTTAATCAGTGCTATTTTATTGTTCAATGCTGAAAAAAGTAGAAAAAATTATCCACTAGAACTTTAATTACAAATATTTTTCCATTTTCCGTAGCGTACAAGTCACTTCGATGACTATGCCTCCATCTTCTTCCGTGTGACACAAGTCAAGGGCAGATAATTTGCAAGGGCAGGTAATCATGCAAAGGGTTATGCAAGAATGATGTAATTTATAATAGAAATAAGAAGTTCTCCGAAAATGGATGTCAACCGGTTGAACATGGAAGACATTATTTATTTATGTAGTGATGTCAAGAAATCTATTGATTTTCTGCAGTCGCAGCGGCTTATTGCCGGAATCAGTTTTTTTTTTTTTAAATGCGTATTATCTGCCCTTGCAAATTATCTGCCTTTGACTTGTACACTTGTAGGATATATATAAATTATTAACATTCTTAGGGACAGAGTCGAATGTTTAACTCTGCAGCCCTGTAAGCATGATATTGTATCTGAGGTCACTCAAAGATCACACCTTTCCACCAAGTGTTATTTTCAAATTGACTTGGTCTCAGAATATTTTCAGAGAGCCGGAGTCCTTTAAAAAATTTCTGCAATCAACTGACTCCACAGTCCTGGATTGCATACACTGAAAAAAGAAAGAAAGAAAGAAGTTCTTAGTTGGCTACTTACTTCTAAGTTTAGATGTTTGGCTTCCTGGGCAGATTGCAAAGCTTTCAGGTAGGACAGTTTGATGACTTCATAATTGCTCTTGATGTTTTCTTGATTGTGGGCAATATTCAAGAGGGTACGACATGCCTTTCAAAAAAGAAATCAAAAGTTAAAAATAATTAAAAATCTAAAGAAAAAGGTCATCAAGGTTTAGATAGCGGAATGGTATTGGTGTAAACTAAAAGGGCCGCCACCCTGTGTTTCACAGGTGACGGACGCTGTTCCGAATTATATCTTTTATTTACATGTTTCAAACGGTTGTCTTTCTTATCTTGGTTGAGGTCATGTTCACAATGCTTCATCCATTCTACTCTCTGGCCTTCTTCGGGTGGTACCTTTTATTGTATTAGGAGATTACAATGGCTAAAATGATGTGACTAGGACAACAGTCCCAAACACATACAAAACAAATAACAATACTTCATCTCATCTATAGTGTCAAATAACATTATGTGAGGGTTGAGGACATGCGTTTCATGGAGAGAAATGATATGAGAATGATACGATGGATGTGTAATGTGAGTCTTAAAGACAGGCTTAGATCTGATGACCTCAGAGGAAGAGTAAATCTGAACAGTAAAGGGAGTTGTGTGCAGAGCAGGAGACTTCAATGGTATGACCATGTTGAAAGAATGGATGAGAGTTCTTGAGTTAGTAGATGTAGAACAGTTGAGGCAGCAGGTTCAGTTTACAGTGGAAGGCCAAGGAAATTATTAAAGTTTTGTATTTAACATACCGTAACAAATCAACTGGAAGTAGCAGCTGACAGAATACTCTTTCAGCAGGAATCAGTGTCGACCAAGAGAAGAGTTTATCAGGCATGTGTACACAATGTGATGATGTATGGAAGTGAAACCTGACCAATTAGGATTGCGGACATTCGTTGAATGGAGATAAATGATATGAAAATGATATGATGGATGCGTAATGTAAGTCTTAAAGACAGGTTAGTTCTGATGACCTCAGAGGAAGATTAAATCTGGATAGTATAGGGAGATGTGTGCAGAACAGAAGACTTTGATGGTATGGTTATGTTGAAAGAATGGATAAGAGTTCTTAGGTTCGTAGATGTAGAACAGTTGAGGTAGGATGGTCAGGAAAACATTGGAGGAAGTGATAAGAATGGACTTCATTCTCATATCAAAACACACTTCTATAAAAAAAGACTAGGCAAGCTTACATGACTTAAGTTATTATGAGTCATTTTTGGCACCATGAAGACAAACCAGAGGTTTTACTTGAATGGTGTAAACAACCATTAATCACAACTTTTGATAGATTTAGGGGAGGAGGACATAAACAAATGAGTGTACTTTTAGATATTTATGAAAAAGGTCTCATTTTGGTCAAAAGGGAGGGGCGGAGGTCATTTTTCATTTCTTCTACAGGACAAGCCAACATTTTCCTGGGGTCACCGGTATTTGTTTCATATAAATCCTAACTTTCGATGGATTTTGAATGAAAACTAATGATGAATTTTTTTTTTTAAATATTTGCAAATTTTAAAAATTTTATTTTATCCCCCTTAGGGGATAAACCAGAGATTTCCCCCAAATTTGACTTTCTGCATTAATTTGGATTATTCGGATAACTGTTCTCATCTTGGATGTTATTCTCACAACTTTCGGCTGATCTAATCTCAGACCTTCTTCAGGTGCGTCTTGTCGAACTCTGGAAACTGTACGAAATTTCGAACTGAACACTTTATTTAATCCTCGAAGGTAGTTTGCTCTCGTTCTGTCAGCCATGACCGGGTAGAAGTCTTAAGTTATTTGTAATTGTATTCTTAGTGTCGCCTTTACTGAGGATTGAACCTTCAACCTCCAGAAGACTATCACTTAGAACTGATTATCACTTAGCACTTTTATCTGTTGCACCACAGGTCTTTGTGAGTTCGACATAAAGATTCCCGAGTTTGGCAAGACACACCTGAAGAAGATTGGAGGTTACATTGGCCCAAACGTTGTGAGAATAATATCCAAGAAGAGAATAGTAGTATGATTTTGGGGTAATCTCTGGTTTGTCCCTCCAGGGGTATAAAATGACATTTTTTCCTTCAAATATTTAAAATTTTCATCATTAGTTTTCGCTAAAAATCCATCGAAACATGAAACAAATACTGGTGACTCCAGGGAAATTCTGGCTTGCCCTGTGGGAGGACCGGAAAATGCCCCCCCCCCCCCCCCCCCCGCGACAAAATTTAGACCTTTTTCATAAATATCTAAAAGTACTTATTTGTTTACCCCCTCCCTAAATCCATCAAAACTTGTGATTAATGGTTGTTTACAATAATTCAATAACATCCAAGGTGAAAAGAGTAGTCCGAATAATCCAAATGATCAATCCTCATCTAAAAAATTCTAAAAACATAATTCTGTCTTCATGTTCATGCCAGATTTCATGAAAGACTAATGAAGCAATTTTGAGAAAATCCGAAGACAAAGGGAATAAAAGATTAAAACACAAGTTCTATAACATCGAGAAGGACCAAAAAAATATTCAACGAAGAAATTCCAACCTGTTCTGGATTTGACTTGTAATGATCAAGTTCTTTCTGGTAGTAGTGAATTGCTTTTGTATATTGACGGTCATCTTGGTATGTTTGGGCTAAAGACATGAAAATCGGTACCAATTCAGATTGTGGAGTCTTTAGTTGATCAGCAAGTTTGAGCTGGAAATAAAAATATAATAAAATAAATATATATTTTTTTTTTACACGCGTGCAGTGCATCTCTATAACTATGTTAGTCAATCGGTCCTACTTAACTTTTGATTTAATCAGATTCGTTAAACTGACGGCACTGGTTAAAATTTAACTAGAGCTAAAAATGAGTAACATGATACATTTGATAGCATCATTATGATGTCTGAAACTAATTTAGGGAATTTGACGTATAATTTTACTGTCATGTTCAATTTTACTTAAATTCTAACGTTACTCCTATGATAAATGTTAGTTGAAAGATGTTCGGAGACAATTTACTAAACTATGTAAAAGTAATATCTGGTGCAAAAATCGTGACTCAGAACAAACAGATTATTTGCAATTTCATGCTGAAGAAAGCTCATGAGATAAAGAGAAAGTTTATCCCCAGGAGAAAGGTGTGGAAGGGAAGGTAAGATGTTGCTTTACGGCACATGGAAGTTGAATGAAGAACATGTGAAATGCCAATTTAGAAACCAAGTGATGGAGCGTTTGGTGACCAGATCTAGTTCAGAAAGTGTGGAAGAAGTTGAAGGATACATTGTTGAAGGTAGAAAACCAGGCTAGTGGGTGGACAAGAGGCCCTCAAAGTATAGGGTGGCATGAGGAAGTTGAGAAGTGTATCAAAGAAAAGCGGAAATACAGGAGTCAAAGAAAAAAGGTTATGCGAATAAGAATATATATTTGGTGGCGAAAAGAGAAGCAACAAGAAGGACAATATACAAAGCAAAGAAGGAGGCTGAGAAAGCCAGGTTTCCAGATATACTACGAAGGGATGACCAAACGAATGAAGTATTCCGGATGGCTAAATGAATGGCAAAACACAAAGATAGGTAGAGAGATGGAGAGAAGTGAATTCGAAATGACAATGAAGTGTTAACAACAAATGAACAGGTCAAAAAGGGATGCTTGGAAATGCTATTATGATAGATTGTTGAATACTGAGTTTTCATGGAACCGAGAAAATCTAGAAGTTACAGAAGCAGTATCTGGTCCAGCTATAAAAATTGAGAAAGAAATGGTGCGGGAAGCTGTGAGTAAGATGGAGAAGGGTAAGGCAGCAGGATCTTCAGGTGTTGTTGGAGAAATGTTGAAATCTGCCAGTCAAACAGAGATGAGATGGCAAATCAGATCATAAAAGAGATTATCCCGAAAGACTGGGATTTTTGTACAATCGTCAACTGTTACAATCGTAAAAGAGGAGGTCTAGATAGAGGTAATTACAGAAGTTTAAAGTTGATGGTCCTGAAAGTGATTGAGCAGCAAATAAGATAAGTCAGATAACTATAGATGAAATGTAATTTGGTTTTATCCCTGGACAAAGTATCACTTGTGTTATATTCATCCTGGAACAAACACAAGAGAAGTATTTTGGTAAGAGGAAGAACCTGTATTTTACCTTTGTGGATCTGGAGAAAGCGTTGACAGAGCACCAAGAAATGTTGTCTAGTAGGCTTTGTGTAAACTAGGAGCAAACATGTCGTTGGTGAAGGTTGTTCAAGCAACGTACAGAAATGTTCAAAATCGTGTTAGAATTAACAGCACATTTAGTGACAGCTTTAATATTAAAGTAGGAGTACATCAGGGTTCTGTACAGAGTCCATTGCTTTTCATCTGTGTCTTAAAAGCATTGTCCAGTGAGTTCCGTACAGGTTGTCTGGAAGAGATGCTGTATGCTGTTGATTTAGTACTTATCTGTGAAACAATGGAAGGTCTACTTGTTAAGTTAAAGACTCAGAGAAATACTATGGAAAGTAAAGGTCTGAGAATAAATTTTACCAATACCAAAGTTGCAGTGTTGGAAAGCCCTTAGGAGGAAAATTCCTCGGCTCAGTTTGTGGAAAGGGAGTTGGATGCAACTCAATTGTTTGTGGTACTTGTAAGCATTGGGTACATAAGAAGTGCAGTGGAATTACAAGCAAGTTGAGAGATGATAACCAGTTCGTGTCGAAGAAGTGTAAGACAATGGAGACGGATGAGAACTCAGATGTGGAGAAAGTATTTTTGGATGGTGAAGCTATTGAGGTTGTTCAGAAGTTTTATTATCTTGGTGATACCATTGGAGCACAGGGAGGATCAGGTGTTAGTGTGGATGGAGTAAGTTCAAGGAACTTCTGCAATTACTAACCAGCAGAACGTTACCACTGCCAACCAAGAGAAGTCTATCAGGCATATGTATGAAGTGAAACCTGGCCAGTGAGAGTTGAGGACATATGTTGCATTGAGACAGATGATATGAGAATGATATGATGGATGTGTAATGTGAGTCTTAAAGACATAATTAGATCTGATGACCTCAGAGTAATATTAAAGCTGGATAGTAGATGTGTGCAGAACAAAAGACTTTGATGGTATGGCCACGTTGAAAGAATGGATGAGAGATCTTGGGTTAGTAGATATAGAACAGTTGAGGTAGAAGGGTCAGTCGGAGGGGAAAACCAAAGAAAATATGGAAGGAGTGATAAGTGTGAATTTGAGAGAAAGATGGTTAAATAAAGACATGGCCAGAGATGGGTTAGTTTGGAAGTCAATTTCTAAAAGCTGTCCAACACAATCCAGCATGTAAAACAGATTTTAAACCGAATAAGTTGATAATGATCTTACATTATGAGGTAAGTCATATATATATATATATATATATATATATATATATATATATATATATATATATTTTTTTTTTGTTGGTGATTTTATTCCATTAATTGCGACAAAATATATGCTGTTTCATTAACACTCGCAGTGAACGTCAACTCTTCAAGCTATAATGGAATCAAATGGCAAAGATTTTAAATTCAACCTCAACCGGAAATTGAAGATGCATTAGAGGGAGGGGGGACAGAGATGGAGCTCTGCCTATAACGGGGACATGAGAAGGTAGGGGAGACCCCAACAAGTCATGTTTCAAAAAGTTACGTGGGAGGTTCTCTCGTGTCTGGGCCATCGTGACCTCAATTCCAGCCAGGGCAGGGGGGGGGGGGGGGGTTAAATTTAAAACGAGAATAGAATTATAATCATAGAGTTATAACTGTCATTTTTGTTGTAATAGGTAATTATCGTGTAGATAAAAATGTTTGATAATTTTAATTTAGGGTATTAATTGCTACTTTTGCATTCTATTTTAATATAGTTATTTATGGCTTGCTCAGTAATTGTAGTGAATTTTGTTGTGATAATATTTTTTAATTGTGATTATATTATACTAAAATCAATACTAGTGGAATCATTATATAAAAGAAGTTTAATGGTGTTACCATTTTTAGTATTAATAAAATCGATTACAATAACAATAATAATAACAATGCCAATCATACCTACGATAGTCGCAGTGATAATAGCATTAATAAAAATAAAAATAACAAGATAATAATAACAATAATAATAATTATTATCACTATTATTACCATCCCGCTACTTGCAAAGTCATTGTATATATATATATACATTGTATATATATACATATATATATAAATAATGATGGTTCAAATACTGGAGCCTGAGAAACACCAGATGGTATATTGTGGGATTCAGGGTAATTGTAACAAACTTTTACTCTCATTGTTTTATTTGAAAAAAAATAAATAAAAATAAAAACAACCTTTTATTATATTATTTGAAATACCATTTTTTTTTTCAATACAATAAATGCTAATTTGATACACCATCAAAAGCTTTACTAAAGTCTATATACAAAACACCTGCATTATCTCCCTTTAATAAATTATTCATTTATGGCATCAATACTTTCTGAAAGATTTGATAAGGTTGATTTCCCATGAAAAATCAAAGTTGTTTACTGTTTATACCATTTTTTTATGTGATTTCTAATTTCTCAAAAATCATACATAAAATATATGTAATAGAAAACGATCCATAGTTACTAGATAAATGTATTTAACATATTTTATGTTGTGGAATTACAACCGCCATTTTTCATGTATATGAAATATTTAATTATTTACCAGCTGTACCTACCTGGTGTTGCCCGGGATGCAGTAAAGTTATTTAAATGTTTACTTATTTAGACATTTTTAAACT
This sequence comes from Sepiola atlantica, assembly GCA_963556195.1. NCBI lineage: Eukaryota > Metazoa > Mollusca > Cephalopoda > Sepiida > Sepiolidae > Sepiola > Sepiola atlantica. The sequence continues at coordinate 73,012,625 of OY744532.1, read as the reverse complement.
TAAGGTAAAGAAATGCTATTATATTCTTCAATTTAGAATGAATCACACCCCTTGCTGATTTTTATCTTTAGGTGATTATTTAAAAATAAAGCTGTCGTCTTGGCTGGACTAAGTAATTTAAAGCTGTTGTCTAGGCTGGACTAAGTAATTTAAAAAATTAATAGTAGTTAAATATGTCATTATATTGCTGATAACATAGTACAACAATAACAAATGAAAATTGGCTAGTCAGAAGCAAAGTTTGATTTGTCAGCTTAAATACTATTTGGGTCTGACTTTAAAAATCCGACAAGATAACTTTATATGTTAGATGCATTTATTAAATAATTTAAAAACAGCATTGATAAAACATTCGTCTGCTGACAAAAATCTTCAATACTTTCGGAGGTTCAATACTTTTATTAACATCTAACGTGAACAATAATAGTCTTCCATCTCTAATTCACATCACTAAATTCCCTATCCTGCTGCTATTTACAGTCCTTGGTAGCGAACCAAATTTCTCCAAGGTATGAACAAATTCAAAAAAAAAAAAAAAGAAAAGAAAAAAAAAGCCTGTTTTCAACTGGTGAGTTTGTTAATTGACCTGCCTCAGCATATTTTATGTCATACCTATAAATACTTATTTAAATAATAAAAAATGAATGTAAAACGCACCACTTTGAGGTAATATTTGATGGCCAATTGATAAAGGTTACAATTGGCTGCATTATCTGCAAGGATTTCGTACAAGTTCATCTCACCAGTGAGACTTTCATTTTGTTCCTCTGATTTCTTATTAAGGACCTCTTCACTTTTCTTAGCTAAAAGTTTAAAAAGAAACAGATAAAAAAGATATCAGGTAAAGACAAACAATTATAACATCTATCACGCCATTAAATAACATTATTTATGCAGAGAATTACCACAGGGAAGAGTTTATCAGGCACGTGTATACAGTTTGACGATTTATGGAAGTAAAACATGGCCAGTGAGGGTTGAGGACATGCGTTGCATGGAGAAAAATGATATGAGAATAATACAATGGATGTGTAATGTAATGTGAGTTGTAAAGACAGGACAGAGGAAGATTAAATCTGGACACTATAGGGAGATGTAGGCAGAACAGGAGACTTTGACGGTATCACCACGTTTAAAGAATGGATGAGAGTTCTTGGCTTAGTAGATGTAGAACAGTTAAGGTAGCAGGTCCAGTTCACAGGGGAAGGCCAAGGAAAATATGGAAGGAAGTGATAAAAATGGATTTGACAGAAAGAGGGATAAATAAAAACCTGTCTGGAGATACGTTAATTTAGAAGTCAATTTCTAAAAGCTGTCCAACACATGCCAGCATGTAAGACGAACGTTAAACCGAATATGATGATGATTATTACTATGATCTATACAATAATACGGCTGGTCCCTCCCTTAGTTAAGATGACCATAACACTGTCAATATGTACTAAAGGGATGTAATTTATCCAATTTTTATATAGTAGTAGCATTAATACAGTTTGTTTTGCATATTTAAACAAGAAGCAGATGACAACTGATTTTTTTCCAGTGCTTCTGTATTATTGGAGCAGATGGAAAGTTTCATCTCTAATTTAGAAGAGTTCTTTGAAAGGGGAGATAATTCAAACTGTTTTTTTCCTTGTTGTAACCATAAGGAAAATGCAGAGAATTAGTAAGAAAATAAATGTAAAAAAAAAAAGTACTTATGCAGCGTACGGATCAGACTGAAATAATAATGTTATAATTTAGAAAGCCATTCTTAACATGGGGAGGTGGGGGGGTTGATTAACAATTCTGTTAATTAAATTGTTAGGTGAAAGTACAGAATAGTTAATCACCCCCCCCCCACCACCACCTCCTCATCTTAAGAATTGCTTTCTAAATTATAACATTAATATTTCAGCCCAGTCTGTAAACTGCATAAGTACCCTTTTTAAAAATTTATTTTCTTACTAATTCTCTGGATTTTCCTTATGGGTTATGGTTACAAAAAAACAAAAACAGTTTGAATTATCTCCCCTTTCAACTGACTCTTCTAAAATGAAAATGAAAATTTCATCTGCCCCAATAATACAGAAGCACCATTTTTTCCAAGTTAATTCAATTACAAAATTTTTTTGTAAGAAAGTAATTAACCAAAATTTGTAGACGATAAATGTATAAAAACAATATTACAACACAGCTCTACAAATTCCACAAATTTTTTTATTATTTTTTCTTAATATTATGGACAAGATTTATACAAATAACTTTATTCAAAATTACATGTACCTACCTGGTGTTGCCCGGGAATTTCTTTTACCTTCACTTTTGTTTCACTTATTTTTTTAAAGTAAGATTTTCAAAGAACCAAATTGTTATAAAGCTATAACTAATTTTGTTAAGATATTTTTGTTCTAATTGCTATTTATAAAATTATTGGATGTAAATAGCTTCCAAAATTTTCAATCTTTTAATACAAATTTTAAAGCCAGTTTAAATGCATCCAAATGTTTTTTGTTAGATTAAAATGGCCGATTTTTTTATGAAGAAACAGAAATACATTCTGGTCAATGAAATTTTTTTTTTATTACTTTTAATGAATAATCAATTAATAGTAAAATAAACAAATAAATATTAAAAGGACAAATCAAAGTTTTTCCTCAATGGTCATATAGCTTCCAGCAAATGAACTAATTCTGAGAAAATCAGAAGAATAGCAGAATAATGGAATAACAGATAAAAACACAAGTCGTTGCGATTAATATCAGAGATAAAAATAAACAAATACTTACAAGCTCTGTAAAATTTGAGGAGGGTGTGCTCATCATGCGAAGCTCCAATTTTCTTAGCCATTTTTAAACAATGGCAAGCAGTGTTGAAATTTTGAATTTTAAAACAAATCTGAAAAAAAAAAAAAAAAAGAGAACAATGGAATCGATTAAATGTTTTGGATTATGGAATCGAATGAGTATAAAAGAATTACGGATTAGATGAAGATGTAAGATAATCAAGGTTACAGAAGCATTTATGTAGATCAGATTTTATAGGAGTTAAACTAATGACTGGAAAGGTGTAAATAAGATGAGAAAATAACAAGAAGTTACGCATAAAGGTTCCGAAAAAGAACTGGAAGTTACGCATAAAGGTTCCGAAAAAGAACTGGAAGTTACGGATAAAGGTTCCGAAAAAGAACTGGAAGTAACGGATAAAGGTTCCGAAAAAGAACTGGAAGTAACGGATAAAGGTTCCGAAAAAGAACTGGAAGTAACGGATAAAGGTTCCGAAAAAGAACTGGAAGTTACGGATAAAGGTTCCGAAAAAGAACTGGAAGTTACGCATAAAGGTTCCGAAAAAGAACTGGAAGTTACACATAAAGGTTCCGAAAAAGAACTGGAAGTAACGGATAAAGGTTCCGAAAAAGAACTGGAAGTAACGGATAAAGGTTCCGAAAAAGAACTGGAAGTTACGGATAAAGGTTCCGAAAAAGAACTTGAAGTAACGGATAAAGGTTCCGAAAAAGAACTGGAAGTAACGGATAAAGGTTCCGAAAAAGAACTGGAAGTTACGGATAAAGGTTCCGAAAAAAAAACTGGAAGTTACGGATAAAGGTTCCGAAAAAGAACTGGAAGTTACGCATAAAGGTTCCGAAAAAGAACTGGAAGTAACGGATAAAGGTTCCGAAAAAGAACTGGAAGTTACGCATAAAGGTTCCGAAAAAGAACTGGAAGTAACGGATAAAGGTTCCGAAAAAGAACTGGAAGTAATGCATAAAGGTTCCGAAAAAGAACTGGAAGTAACGCATAAAGGTTCCGAAAAAGAACTGGAAGTTACGCATAAAGGTTCCGAAAAAAAACTGGAAGTTACGCATAAAGGTTCCGAAAAAGAACTGGAAGTTACGCATAAAGGTCCCGAAAAAGAACTGGAAGTTACGCATAAAGGTCCCGAAAAAGAACTGGAAGTAACGGATAAAGGTTCCGAAAAAGAACTGGAAGTTACGCATAAAGGTTCCGAAAAAGAACTGGAAGTTACGCATAAAGGTTCCGAAAAAGAACTGGAAGTTACGCATAAAGGTTCCGAAAAAGAACTGGAAGTAACTGATAAAGGTTCCGAAAAAGAACTGGAAGTAACGGATAAAGGTTCCGAAAAAGAACTGGAAGTAACGGATAAAGGTTCCGAAAAAGAACTGGAAGTAACGGATAAAGGTTCCGAAAAAGAACTGGAAGTAACGGATAAAGGTTCCGAAAAAGAACTGGAAGTAACGGATAAAGGTTCCGAAAAAGAACTGGAAGTAACAGATAAAGGTTCCGAAAAAGAACTGGAAGTAACGGATAAAGGTTCCGAAAAAGAACTGGAAGTAACAGATAAAGGTTCCGAAAAAGAACTGGAAGTAACGGATAAAGGTTCCGAAAAAGAACTGGAAGTAACGGATAAAGGTTCCGAAAAAGAACTGGAAGTAACGCATAAAGGTTCTGAAAAAGAACTGGAAGTAACTGATAAAGGTTCCGAAAAAGAACTGGAAGTAACGGATAAAGGTTCGGAAAAGAACTGGAAGTTACGGATAAAGGTCCCGAAAAAGAACTGGAAGTAACGCATAAAGGTTCCGAAAAAGAACTGGAAGTTACGGATAAAGGTTCCGAAAAAGAACTGGAAGTAACGGATAAAGGTTCCGAAAAAGAACTGGAAGTAACGGATAAAGGTTCCGAAAAAGAACTGGAAGTAATGGATAAAGGTTCCGAAAAGAACTGGAAGTTACGGATAAAGGTCCCGAAAAAGAACTGGAAGTAACGGATAAAGGTTCCGAAAAAGAACTGGAAGTAACGCATAAAGGTTCCGAAAAAGAACTGGAAGTTACGCATAAAGGTTCCGAAAAAGAACTGGAAGTTACGCATAAAGGTTCCGAAAAAGAACTGGAAGTTACGCATAAAGGTTCCGAAAAAGAACTGGAAGTTACGCATAAAGGTCCCGAAAAAGAACTGGAAGTAACGGATAAACGTTCCGAAAAAGAACTGGAAGTTACGCATAAAGGTTCCGAAAAAGAACTGGAAGTTACGCATAAAGGTTCCGAAAAAGAACTGGAAGTAACGGATAAAGGTTCCGAAAAAGAACTGGAAGTAACGGATAAAGGTTCCGAAAAAGAACTGGAAGTTACGGATAAAGGTTCCAAAAAAGAACTGGAAGTAACGGATAAAGGTTTCGAAAAAGAACTGGAAGTAACGGATAAAGGTTCCGAAAAAGAACTGGAAGTAACGGATAAAGGTTCCGAAAAAGAACTGGAAGTAACGGATAAAGGTTCCGAAAAAGAACTGGAAGTAACGGATAAAGGTTCAGAAAAAGAACTGGAAGTAACGGATAAAGGTTCAGAAAAAGAACTGGAAGTAACGGATAAAGGTTCCGAAAAAGAACTGGAAGTAACGGATAAAGGTTCCGAAAAAGAACTGGAAGTAACGGATAAAGGTTCCGAAAAAGAACTGGAAGTAACAGATAAAGGTTCCGAAAAAGAACTGGAAGTAACGGATAAAGGTTCCGAAAAAGAACTGGAAGTAACGGATAAAGGTTCCGAAAAAGAACTGGAAGTAACGGATAAAGGTTCCGAAAAAGAACTGGAAGTAACGGATAAAGGTTCCGAAAAAGAACTGGAAGTAACGGATAAAGGTTCCGAAAAAGAACTGGAAGTAACGGATAAAGGTTCCGAAAAAGAACTGGAAGTAACGGATAAAGGTTCCGAAAAAGAACTGGAAGTAACGGATAAAGGTTCCGAAAAAGAACTGGAAGTAACTGATAAAGGTTCCGAAAAAGAACTGGAAGTAACGGATAAAGGTTCGGAAAAGAACTGGAAGTTACGGATAAAGGTCCCGAAAAAGAACTGGAAGTAACAGATAAAGGTTCCGAAAAAGAACTGGAAGTAACGCATAAAGGTTCTGAAAAAGAACTGGAAGTAACGGATAAAGGTTCCGAAAAAGAACTGGAAGTAACAGATAAAGGTTCCGAAAAAGAACTGGAAGTAACGGATAAAGGTTCCGAAAAAGAACTGGAAGTAACGGATAAAGGTTCCGAAAAAGAACTGGAAGTAACGGATAAAGGTTCCGAAAAAGAACTGGAAGTAACGGATAAAGGTTCCGAAAAAGAACTGGAAGTAACGGATAAAGGTTCCGAAAAAGAACTGGAAGTAACGGATAAAGGTTCCGAAAAAGAACTGGAAGTAACGGATAAAGGTTCCGAAAAAGAACTGGAAGTAACGGATAAAGGTTCCGAAAAAGAACTGGAAGTAACTGATAAAGGTTCCGAAAAAGAACTGGAAGTAACGGATAAAGGTTCGGAAAAGAACTGGAAGTTACGGATAAAGGTCCCGAAAAAGAACTGGAAGTAACGGATAAAGGTTCCGAAAAAGAACTGGAAGTAACGCATAAAGGTTCTGAAAAAGAACTGGAAGTTACGGATAAAGGTTCCGAAAAAGAACTGGAAGTTACGGATAAAGGTCCCGAAAAAGAACTGGAAGTAACGGATAAAGGTTCCGAAAAAGAACTGGAAGTTACGGATAAAGGTTCCGAAAAAGAACTTGAAGTAACGCATAAAGGTTCCGAAAAAGAACTGGAAGTAACGGATAAAGGTACCGAAAAAGAACTGGAAGTTACGGATAAAGGTTCCGAAAAAGAACTGGAAGTTACGGATAAAGGTCCTGAAAAAGAACTGGAAGTTACGCATAAAGGTTCCGAAAAAGAACTGGATGTAACGGATAAAGGTTCCGAAAAAGAACTGGAAGTTACGCATAAAGGTTCCGAAAAAGAACTGGAAGTAACGGATAAAGGTTCCGAAAAAGAACTGGAAGTAATGCATAAAGGTTCCGAAAAAGAACTGGAAGTAACGCATAAAGGTTCCGAAAAAGAACTGGAAGTTACGCATAAAGGTTCCGAAAAAAAACTGGAAGTTACGCATAAAGGTTCCGAAAAAGAACTGGAAGTTACGCATAAAGGTCCCGAAAAAGAACTGGAAGTTACGCATAAAGGTCCCGAAAAAGAACTGGAAGTAACGGATAAAGGTTCAGAAAAAGAACTGGAAGTAACGGATAAAGGTTCCGAAAAAGAACTGGAAGTAACGGATAAAGGTTCCGAAAAAGAACTGGAAGTAACGGATAAAGGTTCCGAAAAAGAACTGGAAGTAACGGATAAAGGTTCCGAAAAAGAACTGGAAGTAACGGATAAAGGTTCCGAAAAAGAACTGGAAGTAACGGATAAAGGTTCCGAAAAAGAACTGGAAGTAACGGATAAAGGTTCCGAAAAAGAACTGGAAGTAACGGATAAAGGTTCCGAAAAAGAACTGGAAGTAACGGATAAAGGTTCCGAAAAAGAACTGGAAGTAACGGATAAAGGTTCAGAAAAAGAACTGGAAGTAACGGATAAAGGTTCCGAAAAAGAACTGGAAGTAACGGATAAAGGTTCCGAAAAAGAACTGGAAGTAACGGATAAAGGTTCCGAAAAGAACTGGAAGTTACGGATAAAGGTCCCGAAAAAGAACTGGAAGTTACGGATAAAGGTCCCGAAAAAGAACTGGAAGTTACGGACAAAGGTCCCGAAAAGAACTGGAGGTTATCGATAAAGGTTCCGAAAAAGAACTGGAAGTTACGGATAAAGGTTCCGAAAAAGAACTGGAAGTGACGGATAAATGTCCTGAAAAGAATTGGAAGAAATGGTTCAGAAAAGGACTGGAAGTGATGCATAAAGGTTTTAAAAAGGACTGGAAGTGACGAATAATGGTTCTGAAAAAGAACGGGAAATTATGCAAAAGTTTCGAAAAGGATGATAAAAAGAACAAGAATGGTGCTGAAATAAAATAGAAAGGTGCTAAAAAGGACTTAAAATTTGTGGAAAGGTGCCAAAAGAACAAAAAATTATTGGAAAGGTGACAAAAAAGATTTTATTTGTTAACATATCAACTGTTGGGTCTTTTTCTGAGAAACACCCACTAAACAACTCTGAAATAATAAAAAAGGTGGCTAAGTTTTTTTTTTTTGTGAACTGCAATAAAAATATAAACTTTTAGTATCGCAGTTTTTGTTGGATTTATTTTTAAATTTTAGATTTTACGTAAAATAATATTCAGTAACGTTAAATTATATTAGCCATAACAATTTACGTGTTATCTCCCCTTTCCAATCAATGTGAATTGTACAGATTTTTCACTCGATAAAATACACAGATACTAATAATTTATGATGCAACATACAATTAGAATCTTATGTTGCTGACCTCTAGACCTTTACCAGTCATTAGATACATTACTTTTATAGTTACGGATGGACCAAATAACCTATATTTTTCCACATCTCTCCTTAAGACTAGCCCAGTTGAATAATAATCCATACAAACACCTATTTATGAAAATCAGACTTTTATAATTACAGATGGCCCCCAAAAATCTATCATTTTTGCCATCTCTACTGAATATGAGTCTAATAATTCTAAAGCAACAGTGACAATATGGGTATATGCATAGCATATTAAATATAGACTTGAAGTAAATAACACTAAAACAGGTGTCCATAAATGTACAAGACTATGATTACTACAATCTTCTATAACTAAAATAGGGATGTGAGTAGCCAATGGCAAAAAGCTGAAACAAGATGAATTTCACAACCTGAGAAAGTATGTGTGTGTGTTTTAGTGTGTGGAGGGCAACACAAAAAACAACAGCTAAAACAACTTCAGAGAAAGACACTAAGTGCACATGTAAGAAAAAAAAAAAAAAATCGATGCTGGACTGTTCAGCGGCCGTATTAAAAAATTATTTTTTATAAAAACAATATTATATACTTATTCAGCGTTATATTCTTACTCACTGTACAAAAAAGTAGAAAAAATTATCCACTAGAACTTTAATTAACAAATATTTTTCCATTCTGCGTATCATAACAGCGATTTGTTCACTAAGCCTCCATCTTCTTTCTTAAGATTTCGAATTATCTGCCCTTGAAAGAAAGCTTTTGGTAATTTATCTTTTTATTAAATCACTTTAATTACTATTAATATCAACAAAACTATTCCATATATATAGGAAAAATAAAACAATAAAATTACAAATGAATAGCACTAAACATTAATTTATCACAAACTGTTTAAAAAATAGTTTTGCAAACTAGGCATATAAATAGCTGTTTGGATCTTTGCTCTCTACTATATATACAGTATTTCAGAAGGCTGTTGAATTATTGATTTAAATAACAGTGAGCCATTTTGATAGTAATATTATCGTGTTGAATGAAAAGAACTTTTACATTTATTCATTTAGATAAATGAAATTAAAAGAAAATCAATTAAAAAGTAATGAAATTTAAAGAACTTAAATCTAATGTTAAATTTGAAGATATTTTTTTATAAAATTAATAAACGTTTTTTTAACAGTATTATTTAGAATTTTCGGACGTCTTCAGGTGCCTTGTGTCGGGAATCATCATGGAATTTTTAACCCAACTCCTTAATGGAGTCCTGGTAGTACATAGTTCGCATTCCATTCTCCAGTTTCAAAATACAGATATTTTTTAGAGGGCTTGTAAGTATTTAATCCTTTTTTGTATATTTTTTTCTTTTAAATAGAAAATCACTTAAAACAATAATCTCTTGATCAGTTAGTCTGCGACTCATTCTTGGAAATGAGTTTTGGAAGTTAGAATGGGTTATTGAATGACGGGTAATTCGGTGTCCATAACCATTAAAGTTTTTTTGTTGTGGTCGACAGCCCATCTGACTCCATGTTCAAAACAGAATGTCCATCTGATTCATAGATGAAAAAGTAGAAGACATTGTTGTTTAACAGGAAATACCCTTTATTTCGGCAGTGCTGAAAGGGAATTAAAAACAGCTTTGCAGTCAATCTTTACAAAAAGGGGAGTTTGTGAGTTGGAAAGAATCAGCCACAAAACGTCCGATGCATACCACTGCCTAGATCAAAATGTTGGCGGGGAAACTACCCGCGTGGACGCTTCGAAAAACTAGTCTAACAAACTGTATTCATATGCCAAGTTATCTGATTGGTCGATGGGCAAATTACTCAGTGATAAACCTGTCTATTTATATCAAGAGAAAATTGTACATCAAAAGATGTGACTGTTACAGAGATGTGAGTGGCAATGGTAAAATATCTGAAATCAAGATCCCCCCCCCCTGCATGTATGAAATTTAACATAAAATGATCCGCTGTTTCTGAACCATTTCTGAGATATTTTCATGCTGAAAAGTTAGTAAAAAATATATATAGATATGGTGGTAAGCCCTCCTAAAAAAAACTTTCCATAACCCTACCATTAACCTTGTGTTCGAGAGGCACCCTCCTAAAAAAAAACCTATTACTAACCATAAGCCCCCCCCCCTCAACCTCGTAAAAACCATACGTAATTTCCTAAAAATTAGACCCCCCCCCACAAAAAAAATGCACAGAAATTGTCTCCCATAGCAAACCAAAAAATTTGGTTAACTGTCCTAAAATGCTAGAATGGCTCAGAAATGGGGGTATCATTTTACGTTAAATTCATATGCGAAACTAATCTCCCAGTCTAAATTCTAAAATAATTGTTTCTTTTCTTTCAATCAAGTTTTAAGATTGTTCACACATAATCGCCTCAAAAAAAGGTAGAATCTTATTTTGGGGAAGGGAGGTTATTCAGAAAAGTTAATCTACAATACCTTTCTTTCATACTGAAAGTAACGACAGATATGTTTTAAAAGAGAGGAAGTTATTCATTGATGAAACAAAAGTCTTCTACCTCCCATACCCATGAATCATTTGAGGTATTGCAAAATTAACATTTTCAGAGAGAGAGGGGAAAAGCGAGGCAGAGCAAGGCAAGATAAAAGTGAGGGAGAGAAGAAGAAAGAAAAACAGGAAAAGGGAAAGAAAGATAAAGCGAGAGAAGAGAAGAAACAGAAATAAAATTGAGCCAAAATGGCGTAAAACTCTAGTGATTTCTTATATAAAAAAAAAGCTAAGACTCACATCCCTGTACAAAGTTCTTGAAAACACAATTTATCTTTATAAATAACAATAGATGTAATTTTCTTACTTGAAATTTTAACAACCAAGCATCGAATAAAAGTTGCCTTTTCTTGTTTTTCTTGGCAGTCGCAATGGCGGCATCTATGCACTGTTGGGCAGCTGTTATGTCTTGAGTTGCTGACAGCGTATCAGCCAGAAGGTATTGCACTCGAAACAGCTCATCGGACAGATTATTAGCGCTGACAAAAGAAAAAGAAAATAGAAGGATATCTTTCAAGAACTGCTTATTGCATATTTCTTTAGCGGTGCAATGAATTCTATAATACAATTGAAGGTACTCAATCGGAAACCAGTTAATGGAGAAGCAGTTAATTGGTTAGTTTTAACCATGTGACTCAAGAAAGATTTAAAATTTAGTTTCGTCGTTACCAGAGCTGTTAAGTCGGTAGTCCAAAAACTAATAGCATTTATTAAGAAATGAAAGAAATTTTACAATTTAAACAGAAAATTCAATTTTATTGGTTTGCATTTTAAGTGAAAGACGTTTTTATTTCAGACTATGTATATTTATAATTTTTCATGAAAAACTGTTGAGCTCTTACGGAGGAGGTAATTCTTGGGAGGACAGTCTTATGACAACAAAACTGATACTACACTACTCACCCGATTAAAAGATATTCCGATTAAATCAAGTTTTTTTTTTCATTTAAAAATGCCTAGTCACAAAAACATTATTTTTTATGGTTCCTCGGAATTCTGGCTAAGATCAAAGTGTAGTATCTGTTCTCCACATCCCAGCGACATTTGCCGAAAGTTTCATGTAAATTATCTCCCTTGAAAATGAAATTCTGAAAGTTTTTAAAATAAAATCTCCTTAAATAATTTTATTAATTATTAAAATAATAATACTATCATCGATAAAACAATTGTGTATATCGAAGAAACTTTAGCACTACAAATTAGAAATGAATATTACAGAATATTAATTTATTAAAAACTTAAAAAAAAAAAAAAAATGCAAATGAGCAATATCGAGATTTGTTTGAGGAAGGTTGAAGATTTCTATATATACGTTATTTCAAAATATTCCTGCATCAGTAGAATGAAATAAGCCTACTCAGTTTTGATGCTAATATAGTTTAGATAGATGGAAAAAACTTTTGCATTTATTCATTTAGACTAGCTATATCTACCCGGTGTTGCCCAGGGGTTCTTGTATTACTTTCATTTTTCACCGATAGAGATAAATCGAATTTTATGGAAAAATATAGCAAAGTGCAACAAGCCATGTAAAAGGACAGTAAGATGTGTACATCTATATATTGTTTGAATGCTTGTCCAAGGCGACTTTAAACTTGGTTATGATATTAGGGGTGGGACGTAATGGGTGAAAATTTCAGATTCATGCGAGTAGTATTTTTTTGTGTTCATTTATACATGAATAACACTACACAATTAAACATTTTGCGGTGAGTGTGTGGACATCCAGCAATACTAAAAACAAGAACTGTCAATAGACGAATGAGCTCCATGTGAATTGGCTCACATGGAGCTATCCACACTGATGAAGAATAAAAAATGAACCATGGATTTACTTTCGGCAGCCTTGTAACTTTTGCTTCCCCATATTTTGTCCTTTAGCCCTCACATTCCATGAACAATGTTTCTTACAAAGACGAGGGAATTGCTTTTTTCTGGGTCAGCTGTTGTTTTGAGTGAGTGACATGTGGAAATTTCCTTTATCCATTCCATTCATCATTTTCAATCCTCTCATAGTATTCATCATCATTCAACTGTCAATCTGTTCATCTCATTAACCCTTATTCTTAAGGGTTTTTTAAGCCTTGATAAGTAGTGACTCATAAGTGTAAAAAAGAAGCTATTTACCGTTACATGGGCCCACAGCTAATCGCAAAGATTAGCCACCGTCAATCATACCTCTTTGTGTCTCTCACCGGGAGGTGGTAATGGTTAAGTGCATATTGGTGCCCTCTGTCGGATTTATAATATTACTTTCATTCGAGATGTTTGCAACCTTTACATGATCCCATCTGTGAGCAGCTAATTCTCTCGGGGAAACCAATGCCAACAAAAACAGTAACGAGCAAGTTTTGCTGATTTATATGAATTGCATTTGCGTATCTTTAATCGACTAATTTTACTAACGGCTAACCACTTCAAAAGTACCCTCTCTTCAATCCTATGTGATCTTACTTAACCAATCAGAGCCTTAGGTATCTTTCAGGTCCCACTCTTAACTATCAAACCGACTGAATTTACTAACGGCTAACCATTTTCAAAGTTTTAATCTCTCTTCAATCCCAACTGAAACTGATCATAAACCAATAGATGCTGCTAAATGAATGTGTGCGATACTATGGACTGCCCCCCCCCCTCCATAGCCAAGGAAATGATTCACCATGTCGCACAATGGACTGTGTTCCCCTCCCCATCCACCTAGAACAGACTCCAGACAATGATAGGAAATGACTCATCAACGCACACAAAGGCCATCGGAAATAGAATGAATAGTCAGCTGGGGAGTGGCCGATGAGACAAAAGACCGGACATAGGATTTCCAGGTATGACTAAAAATATTTAGGAGTGAGAGTTGTTTGCGACAGTCTGACTTTACTAACGGTTAACCATCTAAAAAGTACCCCCTCTTCAACCCCATGTGATCTTAGTCCACCTATCAGGGCCTTAGGAATCTCTTAAGTCCCACCCTTTACTATCAAAAAAGGAAAGGAAACTAAAAGGAAGCATTTATAAAGAGTGCATGAAGACATCAACTTACAGAGCGATGGACAGGCTGCGTTTCATGTAGACTTTTGATTCGTTGTAATTTTTCTTATACGAATAAACAATACCTGCAATAAAGAAAAAAAGCAAAAATAAGTATAAAGGAAGAAAAAAAAAACTTTTTGGTTAACAGGGATCATTTTTCAGAAATCTAAATCGTGAGATGTTTTTTTACATTTGAACAAATTTGGCCTTCAAATCTGCCACAAATTCGACCCCCCCCCCCAACTTATTTATATAACTAAAATATTGTATTGAAGGCTAAGACAATATATGATTAAAGGTAAATATAATAACATACAATAATATATAGAGAAAGAACAATAATAATATAAGGTGATAACAAAGATGATAGTGTGTTACCTGTCGTAGATATTTATCCCTTTTCTTGTATCTTTTTATATTTATATGCAGTGTATTTCTGAGATGAGGTGTTTTCATTACTGATTTCAGTGTTCGGACTGACTTGCTCACAATGTTCCGGCTGTTCTGTCTTCCTGCCTTCATCAGGTGTCCTGTATCGAACTCGGGAACCGTCTGTCTGGTCTCTCGAACACAATCCCTTTATTGTCACGTGGGTACCACGCTCGGATTCCATTTTTTTGGCTCTAGGACACGCTCGTTAATTCTCCGTTGCTTTCAGTTCTGCTGCTGCTACTTATTGCCGTATTGCTGCTGTCGCTGAATGTTACTTTCACTGCCTTCGCCCAAGATTGAACTTAGCACCTCCAGATAACTTGCAACTTTCGAACCAACGGCTTAGACCTCACGGCCATGTGTCACTAGGACAATAAAGGGATTGGGTTCGAGTTGCAAGTTATCTGGAAGTGCTAAGTTCAATCCTGGGCGAAGGCAGTGAAAGTAACATTCAGCGACAGCAGTAATACGGCGAAAAGCAGCAGAACTGAAAGCAACGGAGAATTAACGAGTGTGTCCCAGAGCCAAAAAAATGGAATCCGACCGTGGTACCCCCATGACAATAAAGGGATTGGGTTTGAGTTGCAAGTTATCTGGAGGTGCTAAGTTCAATCCTGGGTGAAGGCAGTGAAAGTAACATTCAGCGACAACAGCAATACGGTGAAAAGCAGCAGCAGCAGAACTGAAAGCAACGGAGAATTAACGAGCGTGTCCCAGAGCCAAAAAAATGGAATCCGACCGTGGTACCCCCATGACAATAAAGGGATTGGGTTCGAGAGTCCAAACAGACGGTTTCCGAGTTCGATACATGACACCTGATGAAGGACAGAGGGCAGAACGGCCGAAACGTTGTGAGCATGACAGCCAAGATGAGGAAGTCAGTCCGAACACTGAAATCCATAATTATATGCACTTGTCCTAATCTTTTTCTAGGATCTTCAATTTCTATCAACGTATTCGAGAAAGAGAAACTAATAGGTAGGGGGGAGGGGTACGTGGGATAGGACAATAAAAAACAAAACCGTTTTTATTTTCTCCGAGTAAAACATTCTTTGGATTATTTGGATTATTGTTCTCATTTTGGATCTTCTTCTCACAACGTTTCAGCCGATGTAACCTCCAACCTTCTTCAGGTGCATCTTGTCAAACTCGTGAATCTGCACCGAATTCTGAATGGAATCTTTTATTTAAACCACGGGGGTAACTTGTTGTCGTTCCATCTGCCATGACCGGGTAAAAGTCTTAAGTAATTCGTAATTGTATTCTTAGTATTACCCGTACTGAAGATTGAACCTTCAACCCCCACAAGATTCACTTAGAACTGATTAGACTTAGCACTTTTATCTATTGCACCACAGGTCGAAGGTTACATCGATCGAAACGTTATGAGAATAACATCCAAGATCCAGTAGTCTAAATAATCCAAGTTATCAATCCTCATCTAAAAAATTCCAAAGCATAAAACAGCTGAACTTTAATAAATTAACAACTAAGAAAAGAAACAAACCATGAAGAACATTGAACAAACATCAAACTCGATAAACGGACACTCATTTTCAGATATGTCTCGGAAATGATTCTTAATTTGAATCTAATACGTTATTTTCTTCTCCCTATTTGTTTTCTATTTTCCCCCCTTCTATATATAAAAATTATTAATTTAAAATGGTTGTCCTGTTTTCTCTTTTCACAATCAGCATCCAAATAAGAAAACTTTGTAACTTCTATTCTTCTTCTTCTATTCATCTAACACCACTTTTTATTTTGTTTCGGATTTTTGAGATGAGGGTTGATACTTTGTAGAATTTGGTATATTCGGACTACTGTTCTCATCTTGGGTCTTGTCGGAGGTTACATCGGCCGAAACGTTGTGATAAAAACACCCAAGATGAGAACAGTAGTCCGAATATACCAAATTCTACACTTTTTATTTGTTCAAAGAAGACTCAGATGTTTTCTGATATTACACAAGATCACCCCCCCCCCCACCTCTCACAGTTCAACTATCTTCAAATTTCACTCTGTATGGTTTTGTCTAATCACTTGCTTCCAAGTTTTCCATGGCCGGTCAACCTTCCTGCGATTCAATAAAGGCTTCTGTTCGAAATTCTGGAGTTTGACAAAACGCACATCTTAAGTTAATCCAAATAATACAAACATACCCACATTTCATGAATACAATTTTAAACAATTTATTTTTTTTACATTGTTTTTATAATTATGTCAAAATTTTAGGAAGGAGCTATCTTCTATTCATTGAACCTCACTTTTCCCTTGTTCAGGGGTCGGATGTTTTCTGATGTTATGCAAGCTTGCGATTCAGCAGATCAACTGTCTATAAATTCCACACTGTAAAGTTTTATCCAATCAGTTGCTGTCAAGTTTTCCTTGGCCGCCCAACCTTCTTGCAATTTTAAACATCCATGCTTCATAACGGATTCGTCCTTAGGATAAGATTTATGCTGGGCAAATGTAGTGCTTTCAGCAAATCCTCTGATCCAATGTGTTGGGTTTGGTCAGATTTCACATTACAGATCCATCTAATCATGGATCTGTCATTGCGGTGCAGTCAGGCGAGAGAGGACTGAGTAAGGGCCCAACGCTCACTTGCTTCCAAGTTTTCCTTGGCCGGTCAACCTTCCTGCGATTCAAGAGGTTTGATCAGATTTCACATTACAGATCCACTTAATCACAGATCGGTCATTGTGCTGCAGTTAGGCAAGAGATGGCTTGGTGAGGGCCCAGCATTCATTGCCATATAACATGACATTCCTGACACATGCTATACAACTTACCCAGAATGTAGAGAGGGATAGCTTGCAATGCTATCAGAGGCAACAGCTCACAAAATTTCGCCCAATGCTGCTTTAACCCTTATGATTGTACTGAGTTCACATCTACCACCTGCACTTAGCATATCTCCTAGGTAGCAGAAAGAGTCTACTACCACCAAGGTATTGTCATCTAGTACCATCTCTTTGCGGGGATGACTCTCAATATGGTGCACCTGTCCCATGCATCTCCTACACTTGAAGTTAGACTTTGAGGCTAACTTTCACTTCA
This sequence comes from Sepiola atlantica, assembly GCA_963556195.1. NCBI lineage: Eukaryota > Metazoa > Mollusca > Cephalopoda > Sepiida > Sepiolidae > Sepiola > Sepiola atlantica. Next base: position 72,995,381 of record OY744532.1, on the reverse strand, counting down.
GATCACTGTACGTTTTGTTGTGGACCCAAAATAGACACAGGTTACATTGTATCGCATTGTATCCAAGCCCCTTCTGGTACACATAACAAGGATACCGAGCAGACTTCCTTAGGGAAGACCAGAGCCATACACTATCATTTTGGTTTTAGGTAAGTTTGCCCTCAAACCCTTGACCTCGAGACCGTAATATTAAAAAAAAATAATTAAACTGTTTATAGAATAACAATGATTATAACAAATTGATTATAAACTTACCCAGATTAAGGAAGAGTCGACATTTCATTGCCATGTATTCTTTCGGGTTCAGTGTAGCTTTCATCCGTTGACAGAGTTCCAGACTTTTGACAAAAGCTTTTTCGGCCTTTAAAGATGCCTCATGACCGGTTTCAGTTTGACCTTCAGACTCTATCTGGAAGAGGTACGTTCGACCAATAGTCGCCCATGCACGCTGCTCTTCCACCGTGTCCTTAATGCTGCAGGCCAAGCTGAGATAACGCTTTTGCAGTTGGATTGCTTTATCAAAGTCTTCAAGCTCACAGTAGCATTCACTGAGTTTCCGACAGGCCACGGCAATGCCAAGTGTGTCTGCGTATGTCTCACTAATAGATAATTCCATTTCATGTTCGACGATGGCTTCTTGGAATTGTCCTGGATAAAATATAAATATAAATCATTACTTTAACTAATAAAATTCAAGTTAGCTTAGAAAAGTTTTTTTTTTTTTAAATCACTCTGAAAGTAAGTAAACTTTCCCCAAATCATATTTATTTTGTTGCTAGCTGTATGTACCCGGTGCTGCCTGGGATGCAGTGCAGTCATTTTATTAAAAAAAAAAAAAATATATATTTGTAAGGTCGATAACTCATATTATTAGGGGTGGGACGTAATGGGTGAAAATTTCAGATTCATGCGAGTAGTATTTTTTGTGTTCATTTATACATAAATAACACTAAACAATCAAACATTTTGAAAATTTTGCAAAATTCAGAAGGTGCAGGCCGAAAATAGCCGTTAGGGCTCCATGGGATTCAAAATCCATCATTTTTCGGTGAAAAAGTGGTTTCATGCGACATTGCAAGTCCTAAAACATCCTCAAAGGCTATGAATGGATATAGATGGTTAAATCTGATATAGTACTGTAATTTAGGTTTTCATGAATGTAAAATAGCCAAAAACTAGTGGCCTGTACCTTCTGAATTTTGCAAAATTTTCAAAATGTTTGATTGTTTAGTGTTATTTATGTATAAATGAACACAAAAAATACTACTCGCATGAATCTGAAATTTTCACCCATTACGTCCCACCCCTAATATCATACTCTTCAAGAAAAAAATCTAAGTTATCCTCCTTACTGGGTAATTCCATGTCAAATCATCCAGAAATTAAGGATTTTGAAACTCATATCCACAGATTATTTTGTTGTAACTTGCACTACAGATGGACATCATAAAAACTAAGAAATCCTGAAAATTTGAGCATATAACTCCAAACGGTTTCCAATTTAGAGCATTTTTCATTTTTGCGTAAATCGCGTGAGACGTCGTCCAGGCGACATCTTAATAATTGCATTTTCTTGCAATTTTGACCATGATGCGACCCTGAAAATTCATCCAGGTAAGTTTTTCGACCTGAGGAATCCAAAAACGGCATCAGATTTCCTCAGAAATGAAGCCTTCTATGAGATTTTATCAAATTTTGGAATTTTTCACATATGCATAAATATGAGGCAAAAAAAAATTACGTGGTTCATATGGTAACAGTTTTTTTTTTGTCTTTTAGACATTCATTTAGACACTATGAAGTACCTCTGGACCAAAAATGGTAAAAAGTAGCAATACACATCGACCAGAAAACTGTTTGGATAATCACAGATTTGAGGGTAGTTCTATTAAAATAGTCATATCTTAAAAACTAAAGCATTTTAAGTGCTCAAAATACCATCATTTTGCTAGGAAACGAATATCCTTTCAGGTGCATTCATGAATAATAATATACATTTTATATTTTTAAGAGTTTTGAGCAAATAAAGGCAAAAAAATGTTAACGCTATTTTCAGCAATTTACGTAACTTTTTTTTAACCCCCCCCCCTTCATTTAAAAGTCTCGTACCATTGCTGTATGTGGAATTTCGTCCTGAAATTTGGAAACTAATCAGAGAAAGTATCACTTTTAATGTTTGTCGGTGTACAAAGTAATTCGGCTCATTCATTTTTTTGAAATTTTAAAAATAAGACTTCAACTCGCCGTCGGTTGAACATTTTTGAAAAATACATTTCCGTCGCCCAATTAGTAAGTAAATCAATCATTTTACTTTTTTATGCATTAAAATTATAATTGTATATATGTGTTCTCCTTTGGTAGTCATGATATTTCATGATCCTATCCGGAAAAAAAAAAGCGTTTTCTATTTATAGTTTGAAAAACATTGTAGTAGCAGCAGTAATAGCAGCTATAAACACGAGGCGATTTGTTTATTTTCATTCTAGAACGAATTTGAAAATTTTTTAAATATGAATATAAAAAATGTTGTTACATTTTTCGTACCCAACTAGTAAATAAATTAATCTTTTATCTTTTTTATGCATTAAAATTATAATTGTATGTTGTTTTGTCTTTCCGTAGTAATAATTTTAAATTACCTTATTCGAAAAAATATTGTCCTTTTTTTGAGCGAAAGCCAACAATGGCTGCTAGTATTGCTGATATAACAATCAATCAGCAGCAGCTAACTAGTCTTGTAAAGCTTTGTAAAAATAAGACAAAAATTATTTTTTAAAAGTTAATCCTATTTGGTTCTTTTATAAAAACTACTTTAAAAAATACTGGTTTTCACTCAACTTTCGAACTTCTAGTAGTAATGACTTTCTAGTCGCCAATTTAAAAAAAAAATTAAGATTCTACTTTTTTAGGCGATTACGTGTAAACACCCTTAAAGTCTTGGCGAAAAAAAGAAAAAGCAAAACGAAAAAATAATTTAGAATTTAGAGTGGGGGATCAGTTTCGCATATAAATTTAATGTAAAATGATCTCCGATTTCCCGGCCATTCTTGCCTTTTAGTTAAATTTATAAAATAAATAATTACTCTACCATTAACTCTAGGTACGACTAACAAGCCCACCTCCTAAAAATGCCTTCTTGAACGTATCGTACCATTAACCTTAAATATGAGTGGCAAGCCACCCCCTTAAAAACTCCCTTAATCCTAACACTAAGTCCGAATGGCAACCTCCATCCAAAACAAAACCCCTTCCTTAACCTTATCAATAACTTTAAGTCCGAGTAGGAAGCCCTAATCCTACAAAAAAGCCCATTAAAACCAAACATAATTGTCTAAAAAAAAAAAATAAATAAATAAAAAAGCAGACCCCCATAAAAAAAACGCACAGGATTTATTTTCCATAGAAAAAAATTGATTAATGCCCTAAAACGCTAGAATGGCCCGGAAATGGTGAATTATTCTACATTAAATATATGTGAAACTAATCCCCCACTCGAAATTCTAAATGAATTGGGTTTTTTTCTTTCTGCTAAGTTTTCAGGGTGTTCACACTTAATTGCCCCTAGCCCTACCACTAACCTGAAGTTCAAGTGGTAAGCCCCCCCCCCCCCAATCCCAGAAAGGCCCTCATAATCATCTAAAAAAAGAAAAAAAAACAAGAAAAACGCACAGGATTTATCTCCCATAGAAAAAATAATTAACTGTCCTAAAACGCTAGAATGGCCTTGAAATGGGGGATTATTTTATGTGAAACTGATCCCCACTCTAAATTCTAAAATAATTGTTTTTGTTTCTTTCTTTCTGCCAAGTTTTTCAGGGTGTTAACATGTAATTGCCTAAATAAAAAAAGTAGAATCTCATATTTTGGGGAGGTAAAGGGTGAGTTAGCGGAAGGTGTAAATCTACAATAATGCCAAAGAAATCTTGCAATATATTCATTTTTAAACAGTCCTAGTATTAGATTTTAGTTTCTTGCACATAAAATGTATTACAATTCAACTTTGAGTTTTCTAACTTCTTTCTTTTAATGGATACATGGTATTTTTAAGGTATTGCAGCATATTTATGTGCACTTAGTGCAGATTACTTGGAAACCATTAATTTCTGGAGATTTTCAGTGGCATATTCTGATTCCTTGTACAAAAATACACTTATATGGTAAATTTCATTGCTTAATCTTGTGTTTTAACAAAGATATAACATTTTTACTGAAAAATTAGTGTAAAAAATGTGACGAAACACATATGGTCTTAAAGAGGGAAAATATCCAATCGTGTGAGGCACAAAAATAGTCATAACTTCCTTATTTTTAGTCAGATTTAAAAAATTAAACAAGATTCTTTCTTGGATCATCGAGCTCTTTCTATATATGCCATTATTGAGATATTTTAAGCAATTTAAATTTTTTCATGTGTATTGCTATAAAAAGTTCTCGTTTTGTTCATTCACAGTGTCTATTCAAAGTTAGGTCTTTTTTTTCAAGGGTTCAGAAATACTCTATTTGTGGAAGTAACTAGTTTGAGTATGTGAGATAATGTAGCAAAGTACATTATTATATTTCCAATAACATGGTATAACAATAAAAAATGAAAATTGGCTACTTATAAACACAAAGTTTGCTTTATCAGCTTAAATGCTCTTAAGGTCTGACTTTGAAAATCCGACAATATAACTTTATATGTTAGATAATCTATTTAGTGATATCGATAGGTTTTTAATGTAGTGAGTCCCCTGGATGCACAAGTAAGTAGTGATGTGAATGGGACCTCAGAATATTGAATAGTTCTTAACTAATGCCCCCTAAAAAATTGTAGATTAAAGGACCAGAGTAAGTTTGTTTTTTTATCATTAAAGCCTAATTCTTTTTCAAAATTAAATTGTAAATTATACTAAAACAAAAAGAATATTTGCTTTTAAAAATTGACAATTTATGTTCAAACCAATTGTAGTATGACAAACTTGCGACTATCATTAAAAAGATAATTAAAATCAAATTCTTCCTATGCCTGTAAAACAAAACCTTTTTAATGTAATGAAGGGGGAACATAGGTAATAAAAAATGTCTTTCTCCTTTATTTTGCCCCCCCCCCCCTCCCCATATTTCTCTGGTTAGAAATACTTGATGAAATTGACAAGTTGTGGTGAAGATAAAAGAGAAATAGGGAGGGGGATAGGCAGGGAATGCATTTTATTAGTGGAAGATACACAAACATCACAGGTTAGAAATTTGCTAATTTTGAAAATTGTGCAAGGTAAACTTTTTTCATGGGGAAACTGAGGTGTGTCCATGGGTGGCAATGGTGCAGTTTATTGCATCCTTTTAGATTTGTATGCATTAGATGCGCATTTCTGATCTATAGTTTTAGTAGTTAACTAGACGAATCGTGAGAGTTGGGTAAACCTTGGTATGTCATACATTAGTGCATACATGTGTGCACTTAACCGACTGTGAAACTAAAAAATTTAAAATTAAAAAAAAAAAATTCATTTATTGGTAATTTATAGAACATGTATTTTTAGATATTGAGAGAGTACATCCACTAGTGTATAATTTAGTTAGTTGAGACTAACAGGAAATGGAACCGTAGCACATAAAGATTGATTCTGGGTTGACAATTACTTCAGTTGTGAATGTGTTAAACGGATTTGACGTCACATTGCACAAGGAGAGAAGGTGATAGCAAGGAGTCCGTTTGGAAGTACACGAGGCGTTTGGATGTGTTATGACATGGGCTGACAAGATATAACTAATTAGAAATTTCGACTTCTCTCTCTCTCTCTTAGCCAGGTGGAGAGGGGCTCCACTTAGCTAAGAACTGTTGCTAAATATTGAATGGGTACATCCACAAGTATATCATTTAGTTAGTTGAGAATAACAGGAAATGGAAAACCGCTGAGAGGTTAGGTGAGGTCAACTTGATGATCCAGAGTTGAAAATTGCTTAGGTGGTGGGAATGTACTGGAAATGGATGACGTCACATAGCTCAAAAAGAGAGGGGGATAGATAAGAAAGTCCATTGGGAAGCATGTGAGGTGCGCGGATGTGTAGAATAATTAATTAATGATTTTGATCTCTCTCTACAACCAACCCCCATGAACTGGTCAGTAATTTGGAATGAAGATCACATTGAATAAATGATCACTGTCTTCCTATGTCACGATAGTGACCCTTCTGGTGGAGCAGTGAGTTCCCACTATTTATAAGCCTTGTGCCGGACTTCTATTGTCCTCGTAGAGAGACACGTAAAGATCGACAATTGTTCTGTTACACCAAAATGTCAGTACAGCAGTCAATGTGAAGGAGTGTGTCATAAATCAGATTTGAGCCGAGCTGAATTTAACAGATGTTTATAAACTCGAGGGATCACAGTACGTTCGAAAGGTCAAAGAGACTGAACCCGGTGAACCTGTCACCCGGGACTTGCGAATTGAGAGCATCAGTGACTTTCTCTTTACCTCCCTTTCTCCTTCATGCATATTGTGTCTCTTTCCTTCTCTCTCTCTCTCTCGTTTTCATCACCGCAAGAGAAGATTTTTCAGTTGGAATTTTGATTTCGTCCACGACAGGTCATGATGATAACCAACTTGACTTTTAATTATGTTTAATAATTAAATATATGTTTATTGATCTATAAAAATGTGTTGTTCGCTCCCTATTATACAGCATTCAATTGCAGCACAGTGGTTTCCTCAGCCCAAATAATTCATTCTCTGGGAAGATTGCGCAGAAGTGCGTACAAGGAGAATGTCTAGCAGCCAAGGTATGAATAACAATTTATAAACTTTAATGTTTTTGTAATGATTACGGTAACTTGGTTGCCACATGTGTGACACAAGGTTGAGAACACAATACTTCGCCTGGTACTATCAGATCAGGCTGTCTGAAGATACTGGCTTCCTGACCAAAAATGCACCAAACATTGATGTTATTGTTTTTTTCCTTTCCCTTTGCAAAACTCAATCATGTTCTGCAAAGGCAAAGCCAAAAACAACAATTTTCTTTGAAGCATAAAAACTTTTTACCAAAATGATTGGATTCGGCATTAAATAACTCGGAAAGGGTTGATATGCCATAAAACAAAACAAACAATACTTCAATCATTTTAATTACTTTTTTTTCTTTACTAATGGGTTACCACTTATCAAGGCACGGGAGCCACTCGAGGATAAAGGTTAGAGATTTTAGTTGAACGATGATCGTCCCCGCGTGAGGACCAGAAACAATGGGTGAGATAGGTAGAAAATTACTTAAGAGGAACTGATCATCCAAGCGGACGGCTCAACAAGTATTTGGTTACATTAGACTTAAAGACGACCATGTTGTAGTTGGTTGGGAAGCAGACTCGCAGTATCTTGTTCCACAGATGGGATGTTCTGTACGGTAAAACGTACCTACCAAATTCAAAATGCCTTTTCAACTCACCTCAAGATAATTCAATTAAAAATCGAAATTTTGAACCGAGACTTTTTGAATCACGAGTTTTGTGTCGAGTCAGTTTTTAAGGTATGGCCTAATAAGCTTTGATTACAAGACAGGCATGTCTTCAGTGTAGGAGGATCACTGTAGAAACGCGCACAGGAAGAACTACCAACAAGTAAGGTATGGATGCCTATTGCGAACATTAATGTTTCTGTGATGATGACGACAACTTGGTTGCTGCACGTATGGCACAAGGTTGAGAATGCAACAGTATTAAATGTAAAGAAATTATAAAACTATTTACAAAATTTTTTTTACACGTTTCCCAATAGCATTTTGCTGCCTTTGACCTTGATTTGATCAATATAATATGAAAATGTATTTTTAAGTGTGACTGAAGATAAAATAGAAATGTACTGCCTCTAGTGATTGAACTCAAAGCTTTTAGATTACAAAACTTTTGTTTAATACCTCCCCCCATCCCATTAGTTCTTATCGCATTTGCCTTTCTTACTATCTGATACATTCAGTACGCATGCAATCAACCAAGATGATCAGATATTTATATAATGAAAATATGATTAAAATTTACAGTATATAGACAAGCCGCGCGTGCGTGGTCCCCTCTGTATGTGACTCGATGTGGCGAGTGTAAAATGCAATAAATTTGGGCAATTTGGGACATTTTTGACCCACTGGGGGCGCGAACCAGAATTTTTCTTGAGGTCAAGGATGCTCATTTTATATCCAGAACAATTGCCTCCATATTTTGGCCAAGTTTCAGAAAAATTGAATGGATGGATCAAACGTTATGGGAGAAAAGGGTAATTTTTTTTGCCATTTTGGGGGCTTTTGACCCCCTGGGGGCGTGAACCAGATTTTTTCCATGGTCAACGATACTTATTTTCTATTAGCAACAATTGCCTCCACATTTTGGTCAAGTTTCAGAGAAATTGAATGGATGGATGAAAAGTTATGGGGGAAAAAATGTCATTTTTTGCCATTTCGGGGCCTTTTGACCCCCCTGGGAGGCTAACCAGATTAAAAAAAAATTAAAAAAATCGGAGAATGTCACTTTCTAACCTGACCAAAGTTACAACTTCATGCAAAATTTCAGAGAAATTCAATGGATGGTTGCGGAGAAAAATCCGGACGGACGGACATGCCTCAAAACATAAGTCCCCCGATTTTATAAATCGGGGGACCAATAATCCTTATATGGCAAGGACACTGGTGAGCTGGCTTTGAAACAACAACAAAAACTTTTAAACAGCTGATGCTGTAACATAAACCATATCTTCTTCAAAGAGATCACAACTCCAAGATGGATTTTGTAGCAGTAAGAGCAATACGTGTATCCTTGATGTGATGTATGTCGTAGCAGCGAATGTAGTCCGTCTGTGTCTCTCTTTCTTCTCATGTTGTTTGTAGTAGCAGTTATAGCATATCATCTCTCTCATAGTAGCAGCTGTGTTACAACAAAACGCACATTCGTTTTGCAGTATTAATATTTTTCTTTTGTAGTTTTCTTTTTCTTTACATTACACAGTATTAATCTTTTCCCGAGAAGTCCTTCAAAACACATCTGTTTCCTATCACACACAAAACTCAAGAGTGTGTCTAGCCCGCCACCCCAATATCACGATCACTTCTGTAAAGCGACTTCATGTTCGCTTAACATCACATTTGCTTACCTTATTTTTATAACTCACTTTCATAAGAATGACACCTATCATCATCATAGCCATGAACAGTTATCACATTAATATTATGATTACTTTTCTACCTACCCCATCGATAGTCTTGTTACAATGCTATTTAGTTTTTTTACGCAATCCAGATTGTTGAATTCTTCAACTTTCTTCAGGTGCATTTTGGGTACTACTCCAGGGTTTGCGCCTAATTTCCGTGACTGCTCGGCCGCATCGATCCGACAGGTCACAGAAAGCGTCTGAGACCTGCCGAGTCGAAAACGAGGCTGTAAACAAAACTGGGAAAAAAAAAAAATGACCGATCAGGATGCTGCAAGGCAGTTTATAGCAAGCAGCCGACAAAAATTGGAAGGAGACGCTAAGCCAAACTCAAAAAAATGAATTTTCAGCAATTGTTTCGGAGCCTAGAATCTCTGGAGCAGGTTATGAATTTCTGCCATCAGAAATCTCTACTGCCCACCAGAATGCGGTGTAGGCGATGCGCACGATTTTGCCGGTTGACGGCAAGACAAACAATATCGGACAAATATGCCTGGAGATGCCCCACCCAGGAATGCAGGGCTTGGGGTGTCTTTGCGATCGGGGACATTTTTTTCGCGGTCAAATCTGGAGATAGCGACCATACTGAAGATGATCTACCTGTGGTCCCAGGCTCCTCTTCTGCCTGTCTTTCGCTAAGCCCCCCCCCCCCTCCCCAAAAAAAAACAAGTCCCACCTCTCCGGGAAAAGATACAGAATTCCCCCCATAAAAAACAAAAAGACTTGCCTAATTTGAAAAAAAAAAAAGAAGACTTGCCTAATTGAAAAAAAGTAAAAAAAAAAAATGGTTAAAAATTTTTAAAAAAAAGTTTATTTATTTCAGCTATGGGTTTGTTCATTTCTTTCATTTTTTTATAAAAATATAAAAATTTTTTTCTTGTATTCATCGTCTTATATTGTCGTCTGCCAACCTTCCATTTTTTTTTAACGCATCTTGCGGTTTTGTTTATACAGCCTCGTTTTCGTCTTGGCAGGTCTCGGACGCTTTCGTGACCTGTCGGATCGATGCGGCCGAGCGGTCACGGAAATTAGGCGCAAACCCTGATGTAGTACCACATTTTGTCGTAATCATTAAGGCGACCTTTTTTTGAGAGAAGGGGGACAGATACGTTTGATTTTCAAATGGATAAAAAAAAACCCAAAAACCCCAGTAAAAACGACTGACAGCGTGTGCCATAAAAGCTTTGCATCAACGTCTTGCAATGTGCGAGGAGGAAGGGACACAGCTACCAGACGTACAAGTCATTGAGTACGCTCGTTTTTAGTTGAGAATTGATGTAGAAACTCGTCTGTGGCTGTCTTTGGAAATTATGTTTTGGACAATTTTACTCGTCCCACTCTGAAAACAACAAACTAAGTGAGGGCAAGTTAACTCATCTTTACCAGGTAAGGGGTTAACCTTCTGAAAATGTTGTACTGAACTTGAGTAGACCGATCTCATTCCGTGTGTTCTATACCTTTTAGATATCTCGCATCAGTTAATTTTTTTCTTAATTTCTTTCAGCAAAGATCAAACTCATAACCTCAAGGTTAACAGCATATCAACCCTTTCTGTAATCTAGAGTTGCCACTGTGGGGTCACCATAATCTTCTAAATGCTTAGGGTCTCTACAGAACTTAATTCAGCCAAGAAAACCTGGGTATACAACATAAACCCTATTATTTAAGTTCATTCTAAGATTCGTATTGTATGTGGTTCTCATTCTCTTATGCCGTATTACTGATTCCATACAGCCTCATTCTCTATCTCTATTCAAGAGACATCTTTGACATGTCTAACCAACTGTGGAGTACAACAATAGGGGGAGGAATGTTGTTAACAGGATGACAAGCAAAACGATGGAGGAGAACATTTCTAAACATGTAAATAGCAACAAGACCTCATCTCGGAAATACCGTCAAAGTTGATGTTATGTTATAATTTATGGATAAATTTCTTTTAATTTGTTTGCTAACACGAAAAACTTTGAAAAAAAATCATTAAATATCAGTAAAGGAGAAATACTCTATCAATGCACTGGAAAACTGAAAAAATATTGTGATACACAGATTAGTTCGGTGCTATTAATATTTTTTACGCAAATTATTTTTTTTTTTTGCGAAAACTTGTAAAACTGAAATCCAGTTTAAACTATTTTGAATTATGTATCTTTATTTATTTCATTTTTGTTTTATCATATTTTATTTATAAAACTTAATGGCAAGCCTCGAAACTATTCTCTCTGGAAATTCCATGTTTTAATTATCAAATAGGTTTTTTTTAGCAAAAAAACAAAACAAAAAACATTGTTTACATTTTTTAATATAACAAATTGTATTATTTACTAACAATAAAAATGACCATTTTGAGGATTTAATGTACTAAAGATCACTGACATAACATGTTGCACATTCTTTCGATGAAATGATAAAATGTTAAAATGATTTTAAATCAATTTTTAAATATGTATTTTCATTATATCATTTTTATTCATAATACAATCTGTTTGTTATATTAAAAAATTTAAACAAAAATCAAGTGCCCCCCCCCCCCCCCCCAAAAAAAAAATCTGTTAATTTTATGACCATGGTACTTATGTCAATGTTATTCAGCATTAAACAAGCTTTTTAAAGATATACAACTTAACCAGATTCGTGAAATATCAAAATTTGAACATATACTCTCACCCACCATGAATCTCTTGTAAATATCAGGACATAAGACAAATTATTTTGGATAATCAAACTTTTTTTTTTTTCAATCGTTTTTTTGAGAAAATAAGATCAAAGTTTATAAGGGCAAGGTAAACTTACCTTATTTGACCTCTCAGATAAAAAGATACATATGGTAGATTTTAGATCTATCCTATTACTTTAAAATGGCGATAAATAAACTTTTAGGGTACAAAAACACCGGAGATATTACATTTTAAACTTTGTCAGTATCATTAGAAATTCACGCTTTTTAACCTTGCGATGTAAGAGTGGTGCCATTCAATTCGTATCATGAAGATCTATAAGTATAGAAAATTTGAAAATAATCCGTGCCGGTCAAGGTTTGATCACTTGTTGATTTGACATGGAATAACTCAATTTCACCACATGGCCCGAAATAATACTAATAATAATAATAATAATAATAAAAGACAATTTCTTTTTTTTTGACATACCATATTTGCAAAGTAATTCTCCGATGACATTGCAAATTTGAGCAACTTCGGGAAACTGGCTTTTGCGTTCAGCTTCTTTCTTATCCTTTTGTAACTCTACAACAAGAGAGGTGGAGAGGGGATGTTAAATAAAAAAATTTAAAAAACAAACAAACAAACATTATTTCATGATAAAAACCACAATTCATCAAATGGGCAGAAAAAAAAAAATCAACATTTTATTATAAATTTTATTGACTACAAAATTTAAAATCTCAGGGTTGGGGGAGAGTGAAAACCAAGTTAAGGGGGGGGGACTGGAAAGATTGAGAGTCGGGGAAAATTTTAGGGGTCCAGCCGAACTTTTAAGGGGTCGGGCCAAATTTTTTCGTTTTTTTTTTTAACTTAAAATATTTCTCAGGGTTGGGGGAGAGTGAAGAACGAGTTGGGGGACTGGAGAGATTGAGGGGTCGGGGAAAATTTTAGGGGTCGGGGCGAACTTTTAAGGGGTCAGGCCAAATTTTTTTTTTTTTAATTTTTTGAACTTAAAATATTTCTCAGGGTTGGGGGAGAGTGAAAAATTAGTTGGGAGGGGGGCTGGAGAGATTGAGGGGTCTGAGAAAATTTTAGGGGTCGGGCCGAACTTTTTAGGGGTCAGGCCAAATACTTTCTTCTTTTTTTTGAACTTACAATATATCTCAGGGTTGGGGGAGAGTGAAGAACGAGTTGGGGGGATGGAGAGATTGAGGGGTCGGGGGAAATTTTAGGGGTCGGGGCGAACTTTTAAGGGGTCGGGCCAAATTTTATTCTTTTTTTTTTAACTTAAAATATTTCTCAGGGTTAGGGGGAGTGAAAAAAAAGTTGGGAAGGGGGGATGGCTGGAGAGATTGAGGGGTCGGGGGGAAAAGTGCATTTATATGTAAAATTCACAGAGTAAGGTGATGGGAGTATTCCCGAATCTATAAACTAACCCCTTAGGGGTCCATGGGGCAGATTTCATCGGGGTGGGGGGACTGTTTTCAGTTATTTTTCATGATATTTTATAGTAATTTTAAAATCCTGAGTCATATTTTAATTTAATTACCTAATTATTTGAAATAACTTTTAATTTTATTTAACGTTTCTTAGCGCCAGGGACGCGCCTCTGAATTTTTAGTTCTTTGGTATTATTTTTTAAATAAGCGACAAACGCTAATCAAAGTATTGCTACTATTTTACGAAAGCAAATTATAGGAAATTACAACATGGCCGCCAGCGATTAAGTCATTGCATTCAAATTCGATTTTAAAGTCTTGAAAAAATAAAATATAATTTTATTTCGGGATCAAAAATACAATGTAAGAATAATTAATAACTTTCATCCAAAATGTTTGTTTACATAGCATATTTCTTTAAGAAAACCCAGTTACATAAAATACATATTTAGTAAAAAGAATTTACGTGAATTACATTATTATAAGTTTTTAACACATTTAAAACAATAAGAAGCATATGGGGAAAAAGGAAAATAGAGGGTTAGAGGAGGGAGGGAAATAATGACGACCAGGGAAAGAAAGACGGCTAAAGAAAGAAGAGAGATTGAAGTTTTTATATAAAGATGTTACACACACTCTTTAATTTCTACTACTTTGTTTTTTTTTTTATCGCCCCGGGCAACGCCGAGTAGCCCTGCTAGTAGCTAATAAAAGAAGGTTCGTTTTCGTGAATTTTTTTTTTATAAACAAAATATCAAAACTTATTCAACAATGGCAAATAATAGTTAAATAATAAAATGTCTCTTTTCAAAACCAATATGCAAATATCAGGCAGTTTCATCGGATGTCTTGCTGGCTTGGCAGGCTGAGAGCAGGCTTAAGGCATTTCCTCGAATAGTGATGATGGAGAGGCGCTTGTAAAGCCAAGTCAATTCATGATGGTTCTCGGTGTGACGCGTCATTAATAGACAAAGGTTGTTGAAGAAATCCCGCGGGCAGGGCCTATCGCTCCATGGCGATTGATTGGAACACAAATCTGTCAAGAAGAACAGCGTATTTTGATCGCTTGTGGTCCTCTACTGACACGGTTTGTCGCTGATTCTGTTCTGTTTAGTAAATCGTCCCTGTTGCTATCGTTAGTGTACAATCCAAGACATGGTGATTTTGAAACAAATGGCACAAAATTTCTAATTATTATTTCTTTTACTTTGAAGTATTCAGAGTTCACACATAACTTCAGTCAGCAACCAAATTTGACTAATAACCCCTTTGTGCTGATACACGATTCCTGACCAAAATAATTCAAGTGGTGGGTGTCTGTCTATCTATCAAGTGTCTGTTCGGATTTCTGAAAGGCGTGCAAATAAATCATATATTTCTTAATTATTCTACTTTAAAACTTAGGGTACATTTTTCATTTATGATACACAGACACATTATTTACCTCCTTGTCAGGAAGTTAAACACAAGGTTTTTGAGTAGTCAGCGCACTCTGGTCTACAAAAAAATGCCTGACCAGCCCCATTGGCACGGGGTGCCTCAGGCGATTAGCAATAAACTAACCCCTTCTCAGAGATAAGGTAAAGCCTGGGAGGGTGGACCTCCTAGGATTAAATAGAACCATACCTCAGACCGACAGCAACAAAGCCACTGTCGGACCGATTTGTATCATACACACACGCACTCATGATATATACATATATACGCATACATAAATAAGTAATTACTTCTACGAAACGCACTCATACATAAGTATATGTTGCACGCATGTACTTTCACCTTTGGATACTCCTAACGATTCACAAAGCGCTGAAAAAAATAATGAAGAGTTTTTATTTCGGGAAAATAAATATGTTGTTTCATGACTCAGTGAATCGTTATGAGTAGGGCTGCTGCAGTGGATGATGATGATAATTTCTCCAAGCAGTGTTGGTATGTTGCCTGTTGTTTGGAATCACTAAGGGAGTTGGCTGTACTACTACTGCCATCGTCGAGTCAGTGTTGATGCTGCGGGAAGAAATCAACACTGTTGCAGTAGATGATGATGATGATGATAGCATTGCGAGCAAGATCGAAAGCTGCTGCTAGTGTTATGGACAGGATCGCTGCTTCTAGTCATAGACGTTGTGGGTCGCTATGTGCCTGAGAACGAGTGTGTGTGTATATCGGGCGCAACAGTCACCTGATTGGTCAACCTTGGCTTTTTGGCTAAGATCAAAGTGTAGTATCTGTTCCGATGGATACTGCACCCATAGACTGGTATTGTCTTGACCTTCGGGGCTTGATTTACGCCGGTTTATGGGTCTGTCCTGTGCAGTTCTAGGAGGTCTACCCTCCCAGGCTTCGCCTCCCCTCTTTGGGGAGGAGTAAGTTTATTGCTTACTGCCTGAGGCGCCCCTACCGGGGAATGTCGACAGGGCTGCCCAGGCAATTTTTAAACCCCACTTTCCAGACCCGACCTTGGGTCACATCTTACTTGTAGGAGTAAGATAAAAATTGGCCTTGTGCCTAACTCCTGGAGAGGAGTAAATCAATACTACGTCACGTGCGCTAATGCTATCAAATAGTAAACTTCTGGTTTTGTTACTAGGAGTGCCGAGTTGTACACAGGGTACAACATTTGCAACAAGGAGCACTCTGGATTGGGAACAAAAATATAAATTGCCTCAGTCTAGGAGGATTTCTCCTATGACCCTATATACTGATTGTAGCTTGGAGGTTGGATGAGTCTATCTGATGACATATTGGTAACTTCCTAGTTTACAGGTGTCCGGATATGTTATTGATGTCGGACATTAGTTCAAAAAATGTATTAATTTATGTATTTGTTGTTACATATTGTTTTTATATTACAAAAATTCCAATAGCAATTGAAAACATCCAAATTCTTTCTTTTTTTTAACTGTTAAATTTTTTTTTTTTAAATTGCACAAAAATGGCCATTACAACAAGAATAAGGTAAATATGGAGTGTTCGGGATAGAATATCAAAAAATGATATTTTTCATTTCAAAATCATTTGAAGTATTTAATAACAGTAAAGTGCAACAGATAGCTGTTTCTGTGTATTATTGGTGGTGGGTTTAGCACCGGAATATTTGAAAGAGTGATGATTTGCAGCGGATTAAATTTTTTGGAAATCTTAGCGCTACTTGAAAACTGAGATGGAGAATTATGTCGGAGATATAGAAGCAGTGACGAGCAGGAAGAATCATAGCAGGCATTCTGCATGAGTCCGCAGGAAAAAATTATTTGAGAAGCTGCGGCAAGATCCAGGCAAGGCAATGAGGACCTTGGCGAGGGTTCTTTCTCAGACGAGAAGAACTTCCGCCAGGACTACTTACACACAACACAGAACAGGTGGTTAGCTTAGTCTGCACAAAATCTTGTACGTCATGAAGACCAAGTTCCCTCAAACTGTGATTGTCTTTAGGCGTGTTTTCTGTTTCCAGGGAAGACCACGTCATGCAGCCCTATGTTTTTGAAAAAGGATTCAGACTTAAGTCAGATGGCTATATTGAGTTGCTGTAACCATCTTTTTTTTGGGGGGGGGGGGGGGAGGGGGGATTATTATGTTGCCACCCTGACTTAAGGTTAGTGGTAGGGTTAAGGGAGGGTTTTTGTATGGGGGCTGTTGCCACCCGGACTTGGGGTTAGTGGTAGGGTTAAGGGAGAGTGGTTTTTAAATCCTTCCCTAAAAAAAAAAACACAATATTTATCTCTCTTAACTAAATAACAAATTCCGGTTATATGTCCTTAAAACGCTATTTGTTTAGATACTGGCCCGGAAACGAGTGATCATTTTACATTAAATTTATATGCGAAGCTTATCCACCATTCTAAAATAATCGGGTTTTCTTTCCATAAATTTTTCAACGTATTCACACGTAACCGCTTACAAAAGTATAATCCCATTTCCTTTTTTTGTGTGTGTGTGTGGGGGGGGGGGAGATGGGTAGCTCTACTTTTACATGTAGATATAGTTTCTTTTTAATTTGACAAATTTTATGTTTCTGAATTTTTTAGATAAGGATTGATAATTTGGATAATTTGGATTGTTTGGACTATTGTTCTCATCTTGAGTGAGAAATTGCGAATTACTGAAGACTTTACTCGGTCATGTTGACAGAACGAGAGCATGCTACCCCCGTGGATTAAATAAAGGGTTCTATTCGAAATTCCGTGCAGATTCCCAAGTTCGACAAGATACAGCTCAAGAAGGTTGGAGGTTACATCGGCTGAAACGTTGTGAGAATAACACTCAAGATGAGAACAGTAGTCCGAACAATCCAAATTATACAAACAAAAATATTTGAAATCGTTTTTAGAATTGGAAATTAGGCTAATATTTTTCTGATCCGATACCATAAAAAGTTTTGATTTTTCTAATTAATCATCCCCAAACTATTAGTGTTGGGAATATTAATTAGAAAAATCAGAATCCAAATCATCCAAATTATCAATCCTCATCTCAAAAATTCAGAAACCTAAATTTGTTGCTGTTTAAAACTTAATTTTCTATTTCTGGTACTAATGATAAATATTTATTGATTTTAAACTACCAGTAAAACTGACACTGGGAAAAATTAGCACAGTAAAAATCACACAAGTGAAAAATACAGATTAAAATCTCACAATGAGCTTATCAAAATCTTGGATACAATACATAACAGTAAAAACATTAAGAAATTTGTCAAATTAAAAAGAAATTATATCTACATGTAAAAGTAGAGCTCCAAAATTGCTTCCCTGATAACTAGAAAATTGCTTCTGCGATACCAGTTTTTATGAACTCTGGTGAAAGAACTAACACACAAAATTATCGCCCCACAAGTCTTCTCTTGTTCTTTGCTAAAATTTGAATCATTAATCAATCTAGTGTGGGGACATAGCCCCATTTATGTAGCAGCGTGAACCGTAGCTCATTAAGATGTTGCGTCTTATAAAAAATGTTAAGATCCACGCTTACATTTAAATTGTTAAAGAAATGTTTAAAAAAGTAAAAAACAGATAAAAACAAGAAAAAACATGCATGAGTAAAGGATGAATGGAAGAAGGAAATATCATTTAAAGAAACACAATATTTATATATATGCAAAATACAAACCATTAATTGTTCATAGCTGTAATTTGTGCGTGCGTAGTTGTACAAATGTGTGTGTGCGCGTGAGTTGAGATTTGTTGGGGTGTCTAAGTGTACGACTGTGTATAAATAATAATTGATATGTCGTGTAGGCATTTGTGTGTGCGTGTGTGTGCCTTTGTCAGCCGTGTGTGGTTGTATGCATGTGTGTGTGCATGCGGGAGTTGAAAAATGATAGGGTAAGTATGTGCCTTTTTCAGCAGTGTGTGTAAGTACGTGCGTGCGTGCGAGTTGAAAGTAACCGCTAGCCTCCCGAGGCGCCTCTTACCCAGAAGGTGTTTGGACGTATCCTTCTGTTAAACGTCGAAGAAGTGTGAGAGGAAATTTGGCGCTGTGTGATGCTTTTTATATTGGCCGTGCGGACATATTTTGGAGCAACTCACGGGATCAACATTTTTGGCTTTTTGTGAGATGTTGTAGGAGCCGGTTTTTATGGCCCAGTTTTGAGCTTTTTTGTTGAAGTGAATTCCGGCTTGGTTTCTGTTTACGCCGTTTGTTGATAAATTAGAGGATGTCAATCCTATACTAGCGATAGTTCACCACGTTGAAAATACTAAATTTCTCTCTGACCAACAGCATGGATCTAGGCAATCCCCTTCTATTGCGGATATCTCTGGAAGTTTATACTGCACACTGGATAAGTTAGATGAAGCTAGGACGGTAGCGTTAGACATCTCTGAGCGTTTGACAAGGTTTGGCATGAAAGTCTTCTCGGAAAAATCACTTGTATGGTATTAGTGACTGAATATTTAGGTAGGGCCTGTGGACGAGTGGTTATAGCACTTGTCTTTGGGCTGGACGACCCGGGTTCGATCCCACTCACGGCATGCAGATTTTCGGGTCTGAAAACTCCCACTGTCCACCCAGCAGTAAATGGGTACCTGACTAAAAGTCAGGGAAGGTTCAAGGCAGCGGAAGGAGAGGGATGGGCTCCGCCTTCCATATGCTGTGCCCTAGACACGGTGATTCTTAACAAATCACCGCCGCTACGGCCATGGGCAGTGTACGATGTCGGCAACGACACTCGTGCGCGTCCAGGCTATGCGACCTTTACCTTTTATTTAATATAATCAGATCTTTCTTAGCTAAAAAAAAGACCCAGGTCGTCTCTCAATAGCCATACATCCAAACAATACCTCATTAATGTATGTGTGCACCAGGAGCTGATACTTGGACCTATATTATTCCTGATCTTCATAAACGACCTTCCCGATGCAATCGCATCTGAGATGGTTGTATTTGCTGATGACGCCATGCTTTATTACCAGTAAGAAGGCAAATCGAATTCCCACACATGCAAGACAATGGCTGAATATTTGGAAAATAACCTCCAGTCTGTAGTAGAATAGGGCTAAAAATGGATGGTCACATATGATGCTTCCACGACAAAGCTATTTTCCTTTAACAATTATGACAATCACCGATTATCATGGCCGATAACACCCTTCCCGAGAGTCCAATGTTTAAACTCCTTGGCTTGATATTCTCAGACAACATGAAGTGGAATAAGTATATAAAAAATGCTGCCGAGTCTGCTGCAAAGAATATCGCCTTCTTCTATTGGTCGAAGAAAACTTTCTAACATCTGCCAGTATCCTATATCTCTATAAAGCTATGCATAGAGTATTGTTGTCACGTGTGGGCTTGTGCATGTGCACCAACCACTCTCCGTCTTGGACAAGGTGCAAAAAAAAACCAAAAAAAACGGTGCAATTTTTGTTAAAGGCCGATGTAATTAATTATTTTCATGTAAAAGCATTATTTTGTACTTACTCAGTCATATTTTATCTCTCACGCCACGAAAAAGAATTTAAAAATATCAAGCAGAACTTTAATTAGAACGATTTTTCCATTTCGATGTACAACCTGTATTTGTGCCCGAGCCGACATTTTGGGCTGTGAGCGGTCGGTAGAATAGACAAGGGCATTAACGGCGACACTTATCTGCCCTTAGTTAGCTAACCGGCCACTCCGAAAATGACAGACTCGACATTTCATATCGCCCTTATGAAAATGGAAAAATCGTTCTAATTAAAGTTCTGCTTGATATTTTTAAATTCTTTTTCGTGGCGTGAGAGATAAAATATGACTGAGTAAGTACAAAATAATGCTTTTACATGAAAATAATTAACTGCATCGGCCTTTAACTAAAATTGCACAAAAAAAAACAAAACATTTCTAATAGGTCCCGCACTGTCTACCAAGCTGCAGCCCCTGTTGCATCTCTCTGTTTTTGTTTTACAAGTACTTCAACGGAATGTGCTCCGATGAACTTACTGTATTTGTACTTCAACATGGTCGTCTTCAATAAATACGGTAAAATTGTCGATTCCCAACTAAAATGGCGGACAATAAATTGTCTGCAGTTTTCCGACCTCACAAACGAGTCAGTAAACCAAAATAAATTGTTTGGGACTAATTTAAAATTTACCTTAAATTATTTTAAAGGAAATTGGTCCAAAATAATTTATTTAGGTTTACTTACTCATCTGTGAGGTCAGAAAAAAATCAGAAAACTGTAGACGATTAATTATCCGTCATTTTGGTTGGGAATTGACAATTTTACCACAAATAATGTTGAGCCCTCCTTTTGAATAATCAATTATTCCCATCCCACCCATTGTTTCCAATCGTCTTGTAGTGGCATTCATCGTCGAACTAACAACCTCTTTAACCCTTATCCTCGAGTGGCATCGGGCCTTGATAAGCGGTGACCCATTAGTAAACAAACAAACAAAAAACAAGCACGGAAATAGGAATTAACCAAGTGTATTTTTCGACCGCGCCACTATTCTATCATTGAACCAACATTTACATAATTTCACTAAAACGTTAAATAAAGTTATGTTAACAATTCAGTTGTTGTCATCTTTGATGTATTATTATTTTGAACAACTTTTCGAGATTTCCTTTTTTTTGGGTTTATTTTTCGGTGTTGTCATCCGTTTATTTAGTTTTCTTCTTTCAAAATGTCGATTGTCAGAAAAAGTGGAAAGAGTAAACGTTTAATACAAAACAAATTAAAATGCCTAAACAATCAAATCAATGTTTTGACTTTTAAGTGAAATATTTTTCAACATCTAAAAAAGTCGAGTTGACAGAAGGACATTTTCAATTTATTATTATACAAACAAAAAATGTCGATGAAAGGCTGTTTACAATATTAAAAAATATATATTTATATAAACAATGTGTCAAACGTCGCATAGAGATTTATATTACTATTTTACTTACTCAACAATTCTTTCGCATCGCTGGGTTCCATTTCTTTATCAAATAATAAGATATCCACATTTGTCCATTTTACAAAACAGTAAATTTTGAAGAAGGCGCCACTTTTTTCAAGTGTATAAAAAAAGTGAAACCGAATTCAAACCGAAACGAAATTATCTGCATAACATTAGTTGACATAAAAAATGGAATTATTATTTTTTTTTTTTTTAAATATATATTTTTGGATTAAATCTGATTATTTCTAATAGATATTATGATTAAATATATTTTCCAAAATTATTCAATAATATTAAACTAAAATGTAGAAATGACATTGGCGAATTGAACCAAAAAGAGAATTGTGAAAAAAAGGAAAACAAATTCCGAATTCACGTACGAAAAATATTTGTTGCTTTTTGTAAACAAATAAAAAAAATGACTAAGACAAAACATTATTTACTTTATTACAATTTTGGTGAATCTATTTTATAAAAAAATAAATAATTAAAATTCAAGTAAATGATTTAATTAAAATAAATCGTTAAAAACAAACAAAAATAGTCACTATTTACTTGCCTCCTCACGAAGGCAAAGTTAAACACGAGGTTGGTTTTTACTTTTTAATGTGAATGAAAATCCAGCCCCCCCCCCCCCCCCCAAAAAAAAAGGGCACAGTGGATTGGGAACAAAAATAAAAATGGCTAATTCCTATTTTAGTCACAAAAATTATTTAGAGCGAAATGAGTTTCGGCATGATTTTTGCATTACTTCAAAAAACTTATTTTTTTTACTTAAAGCATGTTTAACACAAACAACAACAAAAAAAAACCATTAAAAACACAATTATAGCAAGCTTCATCGTATACGTGAAATGCCGAAATGAAAAGTTGATCAGAAAAATATAGTCGTCATCTTTATAAACATTCAGAAAGAGGCTAACTAAGAACGAATAATGACTCAAGTTCATAATTTTCTAGTTTAAAAAAAGTAAAAATAACCCATTTTACTCTAAATAATTTACGTGACTGAGATAGGAATTAACCGATAAAAATTGCCCCAGTCGAGAAGGATTTCTCCTCTTTTGACCAAGGACAGGGCTGGGCACATGTTCGTCTTTTCCCACAGTCCGTTTTTCACAACTTTTTACTGACCAGTTTTTTTTTCTTTTTTCGGTGTACACTTACCTATCAGGCTGCTAAAGAATTCCGGGGTTTTTGGAAATTATTTTCAAATATTTTACATTTTAGGAGGGGGGATCAGTTACCAGTGTTAATTCAACGTAGACTGATTCCCCTCTTTTTGACCATCTCAATTTTTATAAAAATCTTTTTCGGTGTACAATTACCTATCATGTCAGTAGAGAATTCCGGGGTTTTTGGAAAGAAATTTCAAAAAAATTATATTTAAAGACGGGGGGATCAGTTTTCAATGTAAATTTAACGCAGACTGACCACCCTCTTTTTGACCATCTCAAATTTTTAAAATTATTATTCTGCTTTCAATTACCTATCATGTTGCGAGAGAATTCCGGGGTTTTTGGAAAGAAATTTTTTTAAATTGAGATTTTAAGATGTAAAAAGTTGTGAAAAACGGACTATGGTAAAAGACTAACAAGACTGATCCCCCGTCTTAAAATCTCAATATTTTGAAATTTCTTTCCAAAACCCCCGGAATTCTCGCGCGACATGATAGGTAATTGTAAGCTGAAGAATAATTTTAAAAATTTGAGATGGTCAAAAAGAGGGGGATCAGTCTACGTTAAATTTACATTGAAAACTGATCCCCCGTTTAAAATATACATTTTTTGAAATTTCTTTCCAAAAACCCCGGAATTCTCTACTGACATGATAGGTAATTGTACACCGAAAAAGATTTTTACAAAAATTGAGATGGTCAAAAAGAGGGGGATCAGTCTACGTTGAATTAAGATTGAAAACTGATCCCCCTCCTAAAATGTAAAATATTTGAAAGAAATTTCCAAAAACCCCGGAATTCTTTAGCAGCCTGATAGGTAAGTGTACACCGAAAAAAGAAAGAAAAAAAAACTGGTCAGTAAAAAGTTGTGAAAAACGGACTGTGGGAAAAGACGAACATGTGCCCAGGGCTGATACTATACTTTGATCCAAGTCCAATGCCGGGAATTCCAATAATGGTTAGGTATTATCGGAGCCCTGCACCTTATATAACCCCCCCCCTCCAAGAAAATGAGATTCTATAGTATATTTTTTAGTTGATTATATGTCAACAGCTTGAAAAAGTTAGCGGTGAAAAGAAATTAAAAAAAAAACAACAACATTTTATACTTTTAGAGTTGGGATCACTTTTGTATATGAAATTAACGTAAACACCAACTTTCGGATCAGATAGATTTTTTAAAGGACAATGTAACATTTATTTTTAAATCTTGGCTATTTTCTTAATTTCTTAGAGATCAATTTTGTGTGTGTTTAGGGGTAACTAATTCCTTTTTTTCTGCTGAAAAATACATTAAAACATGTTATAAATAAAATGGTGCTTCTGCAGTATTGTGCGCATATGAAATATTTTCGTCTTTAATTTAAAAGAATGACTTGAAAGGGGAGATAATGCAAACTTTTTTTTTTTATCAAATCTGATTTCTCCAACAATGGAAGTTGGAAATAACCAATTTTAATACACAACTTGCACGCACACACAACGCTCGGTCCTGTTCGGCACTGACTTAAAAAAAAAAAAATACATAATCAAATAAAAATTCAGGTCATACGTTAAAATTAAATAAAAATTCAGACGATACCTTAAAATTAAATAGATTTATTGAAATAAATTAAACATTAAATAATAAATAAAACAGTTTTAAAAAAATACGTAATTCAAATGAAGTAAAGTTTAAATGAAAAATAATAAATAGACCAGTTTCAATAAATAAAAAAATACGTAATTTAAATGGAGTAAAGTTTAAATGAACGAAACATGAAAAAAGTTTTATGCTGAGTACAATTTTGCAATCTGTGTGAAAATAATAAATCAGAGTTGACAAAAAGTTTGAATTATCTCCCCCTTTCGAGTCACTCTTTTAAACTAAGGACGAAAATATTTCATATGTACACAATACTGCAGAAGCACCAATAAAATAATTACTTATTTTTTTAGTGTTTTTATTATGGATCGATATTATGAATGAATAGTGGCCATGCCTCTATCCCCCACCCCGACGTTCCGCAGCAAAAAACTATCTATCATCCACACCCCAAAATCGCCTGCGTTGGCCCATCTATTCAATTTGCAGGCTCCCGCATAGCAGAATCACTTCCCACATAAGTGTGCGAGCTTCTACGGCTCATGAATTTTTTTTTCATCAGTCAATCCTAGATCAATGAGCGGGTAAGTACTTATCTCCCTAAAATAAAATGTAATATGTTTTTAGGAACGTTATCTGGTCCGGAAGTGGGTGATCATTACCACCTTGTAACCTTATGTTAAATTTATATGCGAAAGTGATCCTCAATTTAAAATCTAAAATATTGGTTTTTGTTTTACCGGACTAGAAAACTTCTCACACCTACCAGTATCCTATATCTCTACAAAGCCACCATTCGCCCATGCATGGAGTATTGCTACCACAGCTGGGATGGTGCATCAACCACTAGTCTCTCCCTTTTGAACAGGGTCCAAAAAAGATCCCACACTGTCTACCAAGCTCCAGCCCCTGGTCCATCGCCATAATGTTGCATCTTTGTGCTTGTTTTACAAGTACTTCAATGAAATGTGCTCCAACGAACTTGCTGCACTTGTGCCCTCTCAACGTAAATACCTCTGACAAACAGCAAAATCACACCCCTTCACTGAGGTTTTCTACTCTAATAGCTTATTTCCTTGAACATTTTACATTTGGAATTTTCCCCTGCTCCCTGTTTCCCTGACTGTACCAACATGCAGAAATTTAAATGTAATATAACCAAGCATCTTGCTGCACAACTCCCCACTTAGGATGCCCCCATAAATCTGGCCCCTAATTCACAGTAGTGAGATGGATTAAAAGTAGTCTCACAGAAGCTTTTCATCCGCTGTAGGAATGGAAATGTAATTATTTGCAGGGAACAAATTCCGGAGATGAAAGATTAAAAATATCCACTGATGGCTGGTCCCAAACCATTTGATGAAAGGTGTTATCCACACATAGAGAAGTAGCACTGAAATAAATTTTACAGGGTTTTATATCCTGACATGGCATCGCTACAAACGCTAAAGAAAGACGAAGATGTACCAATGTATTGCTAGCTTAGAATATGAATTTAAGAAAGGGTAGGGCAGGGATATTAGCAGCAATGAATAAGGGAGAGTGGTTCAAAAACTGAGGTTGAAGTCAATAGTGCATGTGATTATGCACTATTGCAAGCATCGAGTAGTAGAAATCAGTCTCTACTATCGCGCAGTGAAAGAAATGCATGTGGATATGCACTGTTGCGAGTAGGAAGTGCATGTGTTAATGCATTGTTGTGCGTAAGAGGAGTGCATGTGTAAACATGCACTGTTGCGAGTAAGAGGAGTGCATGTGTGAATATGCACTGTTGCACATAAGGAGAAGTACATGCATGAATATGCACTTTTGTGAATAAGAAGTGCATGTGTAAATGCACTGTTGCACGTGAATCCATAATCCCCACCTTCGGTAAGTTGCATAATAAGAGTTTGTAGTATGGAAAAAGGTTTCCCAGTAAGGTTCACGATAAGTGATGCATAAGAGAAGGATTAATTATGAAAATTATTACCAGACAAAAATTTCCAGAATAAAAAATGTCTAAACCTTCATAAAACCATATTATGAAAATTATTAGCGAAAACAAGAAATTTCATCATAAAAAAAAATATGTCTAAATTTTTATGAAATATTTCCAATAAAAAAGTTTGGATGACAGAAAGAAAGGTTAAAATGAGCTTTAAATTCATTTATTTGTCATATTTTGTGTGTTTGTGAGGGAGGGGAGGTTAGGTAGAAAAAAGAATTATTTCTACATGGTAACTCCATGATACAAGAAATCATTTTGACGTGTTTTACGCAAATTATTTACAGTGAAGCAGGTTTGGCCTTACTCCCAAATAATTTATTTTTTATTGAAGACCATGTAACATTAAATAAGTTAGTTGTAGCAAAAGAGTAATTAAAAACTACCTTTAATCAAAACATAAAGTAGGGATTACTAGATTTTTTGAGAAATTAACAAGGGAGATAAGTATCAAATCATAATATATAACCAAGGGAGATAATCACCAACCCCTTATTTATTTATTTTTCTAAATAAAAGGGCTGCGTGTGTGAAGGAGGAGAGCTGAATTTTTTTCACATTAAAAACTGACCTTGTGTCTAACTTTGCCCTCGTGGGGAGGCAAGTAAATAAACAAAGCAAAAATGTTCAGCATTTATTCAATATAAATTTTCTCTATATTAATAAAATAAATTGTGTGACCACTTCTCATGTGTCTGTGTGCATTTCTCGTCTCTACGTGACTAACGCAGTATTATTTTTGTATTTACTATTAATCAAATAATTATTGAAATAAAACATGGAATAGTGTAAAATAAAACGAAATTAAAAAAAATACAATGTTATTACGAAATTAAATCCACCATAATGCATTTCGGTTTCTTCGCAAGCAAGTCAGCCATTTCAATAATTAAAACAAACAACCAGCATAGTTAAATCAAAATCAATGGAATAAAAATAAAAGTAAAAAGACTCCCAGGCAACGCCGGGTAGGTCCAGATAGTATTTATAAAGAAATACAAGTTTTTAGATTAAATATCATAACGATTTTGAAAAGAGTGAAAGTTTTTGAAATTTAAGTTTGGGTCAGATCAACATACCTCGAGAGTAACTTAAAAAAAAAAAATGTTAGAACAAAAAGCTGGAACTAAGGAGGTGTAGCAGTTATCCCCTCCTTTCATAACTGCACTAACCAGCCGGCAGGTGTCGCTGTTCACCGTCAGGTGGCGCTCAAAGGGACCAGGAGTTATCTGCCCTTAGGGGATATATAACCAAGGGACACCGGAAAAAGGCCTCTTCTCTATTCAATTGGCCTCGCTGAACGACGCTAAGACACCAGCGCTCCATCAACACGTGTTCAACAACGGTAAGAGTTCTCAACCTATTTTCACTGTATAAGGTTTTCAAGGACTTTCCCACGCCGGACTAATTTCTTCACATACTCTTTTCAAGAACTGTTTTCTATCGACACACATACATACACCACACACGTCATCATCCCACATACACACACGTTCAATAAACCTTATTTGAACTACCTCCTTTTGTTTGTTAATTATTACTCTTTTTTGCATGCAACAATTGCTTGATTTTATGAACTCGCTTAGAGTCGGAAACACGACCCGATTCTAACAGAGGCCTTCAGATCTCTGCTAAAACCCTCTCTTCCACTTCTTCCACCATGGAGATCAATTTACATTAAATTTAAACAGTTGTAGAACTCCCTGTCCTAGTGGTAGCAACAACAACAGTAATGACTACTGCAGAGAAGCCATGTCTTGATCATTCGATATTTGTTTGATTTGGATGCTAGGTACGGATTGGATCAGAGTACATGTCGGACTTTAGCCAATCAGAGATGGTCTCTCTGGGAGCCGGACGCCTGTTCCTAAAACCAATATAAACAACTGGATATGCGCTTTCTACACAAGGAGCTAGTGAGAAGGCCAGCTTGCTGAACAAATCCTTGTCACTCTGAACACTATCAACTTCTTAGTGCTCAAACGAAACCTGCCGTAGCATCTGGCTACAGGCAGCATTGACACGTTGAGTTAATTTCTAAAGATATGCACATGGACTCACTCCTAAATATAATGACACTGTAATTATACTGACTATTCGTTATGCCTAATTAGCATAAGAGTAGGAAAGTGTATATATATATTTCTCTCTCTAGGAACAATGTTACAAGAAGCCAATAGGATTTAAATTGTCTCTCTAGGATTCTAACTAAGTGAATCCATGGCTACGATGTTCTGTTGCTAGTGCAAGAACTAAAAGACAAAAAGGAAACGGGAGGAGAAGCTGGGAATAACGGATTTATTTATGGAGTTGAATCCACTATGTCATATCCCGCAAACTTAAAATAAGTTGGATCATAACTGAATCACCATTGGGAATAAAAGTGTCTGAACAAACGTTGTCTATGGGAGTATTTAATATAGAATAGGCTCAACATCCATTGGTCACTGAATTCTTTGATCAGCCATGAGCTACGAGAACTCCTCAATATCCATTGACTATGGAAATGTCCTAATAGCGCTTGCTCAATGATACATTTACAAGAGTGTCCGAATGGCCCTTATCTTTGGAAGTTCCCCAAAATCCATTGGTAACGGGAGTGTAAGAATGACCATTGACTATGGGAGTGTCCGGATTGCCATTGGCTACAGAGGTGTGTCAACGTCCATTGGTTATGCGAGTATTCAAATGGCTGTACGTTATGGAGTGATCGAACAGCTATTGGCTACAAAAGTGATGCCTGTGCGGTCTTGAAAAATGAAAACCACCAGATCATCAGAACTAGAATATTTAACAATCTCTTATCTTTAATATTCAAAAGATTATCGTTAAAGTTAGAGTTGAACTTTTATTAGATATAAAAAAAAACACAATTGAGCAAACGATCTCTTCCAATCTTCCATTACTGGATACAAATGACCAACATACTACTCGTGTAATGATTAAAACTAAAAAAATAAAAGACAAACAACAAAACAAAAAACAAACTTAACTACTTGCTTACAATCATCATCATCATCATCATCATCATCATCATCATCATCATCATCATCATCATCATCATCATCATCATCATCATCATCATCATCATCATCATCATCATCATCATCATCATCACCAGCAGCAGCAGCAGCAGCATCATCATCAGCATCAGCATCATCATTATCGGTTTAACGTCCGTTTTACATGCTGGCATGTGTTGGACAGCTTAAAAAATTAACTCCAAACTAACTTATCTTTGGCCAGTTCTTTATTTATTCCTCTTTCTCTCAAGTCCAGTCTTATAACTACCTTCCATGTTTTCTTTGGTCTTTCTCTGTAAACTGAACCTGCTACCTCAACTGTTCTACATCTACTAACCCAAGCACTCTCATCCATTCTTTCAACGTGGCCATATCATCAAAGTCTCCTGTTCTGCACACATCTCCCTGTACTGTCCAGATTTAATCTTCCTCTGAGGTCATCAGAACTAAGGCTATCTTTAAGACTCACATTGTGCCATGTTGAAGAACGAACAGCTTATTTTCAGATGAGTAACACATCAGAATAGAACATCCCAAATAATGATAGACGTGTCCTGTCCATAAAATTAGGACAAAATAACTGAAAACAAATGTAAGAGCACAACTTTCATGTGATTCATAAACCAGCATGTACGAGCTTATCACATTAACTCGACTTCTTTACTCGATGCGTCCTGACTTAAAATGCACCAAACATTGATGTTATTGTTTTTTTCCTTTCCCTTTGCAAAACTCAATCATGTTCGGCAAAGCTAAAAACAAAAACAACATTTTTCCTCGACAAAACAACCAAACGAAACACCATGAATAAATATTGTAGGATATAAAGAACTTGAAGCATAAAATAACCAAACCAAACCAAACCAAACCAAACCAAACCAAACTTGATTCGATTTTAACTTAAAGATGTCTTGTGACGAAGTCGTTAAGAACTTTATTGCATATGGGTGTGTGGTGATGGTGCAGAGAGGCCGTGCGATAAGCGATCATAACTGGCGTGTGTCTGTTGCAACAGAGAGAGAAAGAGAGAGAGAGAGAGAGAGAGAGAGAGAGAGAGAGAGAGAGACAGTACGCAGAGGTGACGTTTGAACCCTAAGATTTAAAAAGCGATGGTCGAAGCTGTGTGATTATATAAATTAATCAGCATTTGCGACAGTCGATAAAAAGGAGTGTTATTCAGGTTGGAAAAGGGTGTTGGCGTCGTTTGTGTCATATTATGGTATTGACGATATTCGTGTGTTTTGGAGAATTGTTAATACAATTCGAGAGACGAATTTTTTAGTTTTTTTGTGCGCGTTTTCAACTTTCATTACAACAGGGTGCAAATAGAATAAATAAAGAAAGACTTTTATGTTTGCAAAGTTCTGTTTGTTTCTTTGTCAGTAAGAATCTCAGTATTTGATACAAAAAGATTTAAACTTTTTATGATGAGAGAAATATCTAGAAAAAAATTGTCACTCTTTTGTATAGATCCACGACTAATATTTATTCTCCATTTACAACTGAAGAAGAATCAGTTATTAGTTTAGATGTATAAATTGAAGAGCACTGTGCGACACGTCCAATCCAAAATGTCTGCTGTCTGGAAAATGCAAGGGACATAACTCACTCTCACCATCTCTTTGAGGCAAGGGAGATAACTCTTGGGAAAAGTGTTATTGCTATAATAAGTGTTTCCTCATCAAATGGAAGTCTGCCATTCTTGAGCCATCAGAGTGAAGCCTCCCTGTCTATATATTCCTGGTTAAACTCATCTAGGAACTTCCCTGCTCTCTTATGTTGTTTGCACCATTGTTTTCTTGTCTCTATCTTCGTCTCTGTGTATTTCTTTCTTTTCTCTCTTGCAGTTCAGGTTACTGGATCGCCATAGACTTCAGCAGTATTCTCCAGTATGACTCCCCCAAAGTTTTCAGCAAGCTTTGTGATTGAAGTTTGTTGGGAAAATGTTCATGATGATCCCATACCATTCCCATTGTCGTATCTGTTGAGCTTTTCATGGACTGCCTCATGTTAACTATTGTGGCCTGATATGCATGGTTGATTTCAGTGAGACCTAGACCCCCTTCTTTTCGTGGTAGATATATCCTGCCCATGCATTGGTTTCGGTATATTATCCTATGTAAGGTTAATAAATTCCTGGTTTTAGTATCAAGCCTATTGATATTGCGTTGTGGTCAGTCAATAATACCGAAACCATACAAGATAATAGGGATTGCAAGTATTTATTTTCTTGATGAAACCTCTTTTTATCTAACACGTAGGAACATTATCGCTTAACTTTCTTTTTTACTAATGAGTCACCAGTTATCAAGACCAAAAGCTACTCGAGGATAGGGGTTAATAAGAGGAATGGATATTCAGTTGAATGATGAACAATATTATGAGAGGATTGAAAATGATGAATGGAATGAACAAAGTTTGGTTACTTATGGGGACGGTTTATGACAAGTATTTGTTGATATTGGATTTGAAGACGCCCATGTTGTAGTCTGCAGAGAAGCAGTCCCATGGTAACATGTTCCACAGATGGGAAGCCATTTGGTAAAAAACTCTGTTAATGGAAATTCTGCGTGATGCAAGATAGACAGAAAAAGAAAGAAAAGTTCTTTTCAGTTATGGTAAGAAGACGAGTTCTTGCTGTGAATGTCTTACAAGGAGGAACCAGAGATTGGAGGCCAGTCAATGAATCAGAAGATGCGTAATTGGCTTATGGATACTGTCTCAAACTATGGAATCGGTCATGTCGTGTTCAAATCCTATCGGATTTATATTGTAGTCATTTATGTACTAATACTATTGGTAAAGCTATGAGCCCACACTTTCTTTCCATGGGTTTAATAGCTACATGTTAAGTTAATTGTATACAATGCATAGTTTATGACAGTGTTCAGTTTATATAATCCTTAAAAGGCTTGATCTGCTGTAAAAACTGAAAAACCAAACCAAACTAATGAATCCTTTACAAGAGGTACAGTGTTTCAGTATTAAATGACACTTGTAGCAAGGGGGGGAGGGCGGCGTCTATTGATAAAAGAGTTCCTCCTGTGGTTAGTTCTTAGACGTTATTAAGTATAAAACAGCAGCAGCAGCAACAGCAGCACGGCCTAAAGCGAACTGAGCAATGAGACATGAAGGACGGAAATTTAAACTACTGACAATAATCCAAGTCAAAAATATCTCCATTACGTTTTGGCTGATATATCCTATAGAAGCACACGGAACTGTTATAACACACCATAGCACCCTTCTAAGAACCCCAAACGTCCGACGTTTAAACGTTTTAGTTCAACAGCCACATGAAATGGAATAAGTACATAGAAGATACTGCCAAGTCTGCCGCAAAGAGAGAGATGGGTGCCTTGTTCAGTTAATTATAAATAAAATAAATATAAATAAATAAATTATAAATAAAATAATTATAAATAAAATAAATATAAATAGATAAATTATAAATAACATGAATTGGAATAAATACATTGAAGACATTGCAAAGGCTGCTGCAAAGAAGGTGGGCTTCCTCTACCGTGCTAGTAAACTTCTCACACCTGACATTATCCTGTATCTCTACAAAGCCACCATCCGCCCATGCATGGAGTATTGTTGCCACATCTGGGCTGGTGCATAATCTACTAGTCTCTCCCTCCTTGACAAGGTTAAAAAAAAAGTCGCCAACTTAATAGGTCCCTCACTATCCACCAAGCTCCAACCCCTGTCCTATCACCACAATGTTGCTTCCTTGTGCCTGTTTTATAAGTACTTCAATGGATTGTGCTCTGATGAACTTGCTGCTCTGGTGCCCCCACGATGTAAATTCACTAGACCAACCCGACAATCTGCCAAATCTCATCCATTCACTATGGAGGTCCCCAGATGTCGAAGAGCTTTCTACTCCAAAAGCTTCTTTCCTCGTGCTGCTGGACTCTGGAACTCCCTCCCGGCTCCCTGTTTTCCTGACGGTACTGACATGCAGAAATTTAAAACTAATGTAAACAGACATCTCACTGTGCAACTTCCAATTAAGGTTGACCTCCTCCCCCCAAAATAAAAAAAACTTTCACCCTTTTTCTCAGTAGCCCCTTACGTTTACAATGGCGGCCTGCCTTGTTTGGGGTGAACTATGTAAAAATAATAAAAAAAAATTACGGCTTATTAGAACAATTAAAACAGATTTCGTTTTCCAACCTAACTCAATACCAGAACTAAAGTCTATTTTAGAATGTATTTTGTGTTATTAAAGTGTATAGGAAAAAAGCCTTCGAGGAAACCAATGTTGATAAACCCACATTTAGTAGAACGATAGATGTGCCCACTTACTTTTTAAATATAGATTGACTAGCGAGACCCTGTGGAAATTTCACGTTGCTTTCTACATCAATCTTTATAATTTAATGAGAGGGGCGATAGATATAGCTAAATAGGAGATTGGTTTGTTTTGGTTGTTTTGTTTTACAGCATATCAACCCTTTTCAGGTTATTTAATGCCAAATCAGGTTATTTTGGTAAAAGTTTTTATGCTTCAAGTTCTTTATGTCTTCAAATATTTATTCATCGTATTTGGTTTGGTTTGGTTGTTTTGTAGAGGAAAATTGTTGTTTTTGTTTTTGACATTGCAGAACATGATTGAGTTTTGCAAAGGGAAAGAAAAAAACAATAACATTAATGTTTGGTGCATTTTAAGTCAGGACGCATCGAGTAAATAAGAGATAGATGACTTGTTAAATTAATTATGAATTACGGCTTATTATAACAATTAAAGCATGCACTTTGTGTTATTAAAGTGAGGGTTAGGTTTAGGGTTTAGGGTTTAGGGTTTAGGGTTAGGGTTTAGGGTTAAGGTTAGGGTTTAGGGTTTATGGGTTAGGGTTTGGGTTGGGGTTAGGGTTAGGGTTAGGTTTAGGGTTAGGGTTAGGGTTAGGTTTAGGGTTTAGGGTTTATGGGTTAGGGTTTGGGTTGGGGTTAGGGTTAGGGTTAGGTTTAGGGTTTAAGGTTAAGGTTTATGGGTTTGGGTTTGGGTTTGGGTTTGGATTAGGGTTAGGGTTAGGGTTAGGGTTAGGTTTAGGTTTAGGGTTAGGGTTTAGGGTTAGGGCTAGGTTTAGGTTTAGGTTTAGGGTTAGGGTTTAGGGTTAGGGTTTATCACTCCACAACAAATTTCAACTATTGTTAAGGCATAAAATTATGCTGATTCTCCAAATGTGAGCAAATTTCTACCAGAAATGTTTGCTGTTTATTGACGTAAGCGATGCGATGAGTGAATGTGCCAACAATAGATTTCTATTAGGAAATTAGCAAAACCAAACAAAAAAAAAAAGAAGAAAAAAGTGAAACAAAGAATCTTTATTCATTCCTTTCCTATGACATCATCACCATGTTGATATTTTTACTTTTTTATTTTTTCAGAAATTAACAACCAGAAAACTAAGGAAAATGGGGATAGGAAAAAGACAAAAAGAAAACGTTACGTTTAATCTCCTTCGATGTCGTTAGCTTCCCACGTCGATGAGAAATAGAGAGAATAAATTAAATGAAATAAAAGAAATGCACTTTCTCTGTGTGTACACATGGTGGACAAAATACATAAAACTAAAACTCTGAAAATCCTGTCTGCTTGCTTGTTTGCATATTGAATGTTTTAGATGATGGGAGCAAGAGTAAGAGTGAATGAGACGAGATTGAGTGCTGCTGCCACATCTGGGGAGGTGCCGCTCCAAACACTCTGTCTTGCCTTGACACAGTACAAAATCGACTTCACAATCTAGTGGGAGATGATCTCTTCTCTCCCTTGCAGACCCTTTCTCATAGAAGAGACGTTGCTAGTCTTTCCCATATCTATCAGTGTTACCATGGTAGGTGCCCCCCCCCCCGTAAGACCCCAGCAATAAATCGTTTTCCTACCAACACTTCAAACAACTCCCCTTTCTTCCTCTGTGTACCTAAAATCAAACGGTACTTCCATGAACAAAGTTTCTTTCCAAGAACTTCCCACCTGTGGAACACGTTACTGTGGGAATGTTTCCCTACATACTACAACATGGCCATTTTCAAGTCCAATGTAAACAAATATCTGTCATGATATCCTGTGAATTAATAATAGTTCTCAATCCTTTCATAGTACTGTTCCATCATCCGACTCAAAATCTCGCTCACTCTTATCCTCGAGTGGCTTTTGGCCGTGGTAAGCGGTGAACCATTAGTGTGAAAAAAAAGAAAAAGAGGGGTTCCAGGAAAGGAATAGAGAGAGAGAGAGAGAGAGAGAGAGAGAGAGAAACAGTAGCAGTAATAGTGTAATAAAATCTCAGGTTCCGCCTTGTAAGACATTCACAGCAAGAACCCATCTTTCGACTGCAACTGAAAAGAACTTTCCTTTCTAACTCAGTAACATCAAACGGAATTTCTATGAACAGAATTTCTTTCCAACAACTTCTCATCTGTCGAACACATTACTACGGGATTGCTTCCCTGCAGACTACAATATAGTCGTCTTCATATCTAATATTAGCAAATACTTGTCAAACTGTCTCCATAAGTAATCAAATTGTGTCCATTCCATTCATCATTTTCAATCATCTCATAATATTCTCCACAACTGACAATCCATCAATCTCATTAATCCTTATCCTCAAGTAGCTTTTGGCCTTGACAAGTAGTGACTCATTAATAAAAAAAAATTAAGAGGATTATATAAATTAATAAATGATGTCAATAAAGAAGAAATGAAAAAAGAGAAGGGGAGGAAGTAGATGACGTAAATAAATAATGTAAATAAAGAAGAAAAGGAAACTACTGAATGTAAACACTAATGTACAATGTACCAACGTTGACCCATTATTTGTGAAATCTCACAAATTTCCGTTAAATTAAAAACAGGCTGTTACTTTATTCTCGCTCTGAATGTACTTTAAAAATATCCATCGCTTTACTTCCACAATGAGTTAAGGGCACTAAATACATCCATTGTACCAACGTTGACCCAACGGGTCACGGGTCATTTAGTAAAATACTAAAACTCTGATAATCTTGTTTGTTTGTTTGCACAATGAATGTTTTATATGGTGGCAGGAAGAGGGTAAATAGAGGGAGTTGTAATAGCAGCGTAAGACGAGGAGAATAAGAGGATGATGTAAATAAATAAATGACGTAAATATAAAAGAAAGGAAAAGAAGAGAAAGAGAGTAAGAGAAAAAAAGTAGTAAAAAGGGAAAGAGAAAAAATGTACAATGTACCAACGTTGACCGAGAGGGTCACGAGTCTGTTCTATAATATAAAATAGGTGACTGCCTTTCTGATATTCTGTCTGTATGTCTCTTTGTCCGGGAATGCATTAAAAAAGTAGATATTTAAAAAAAATAGTTTTCCTAGCCTTATTTTATTATTTTAATATTTTAACTTTATAAAAATATTTTTTTAAAGTCAAAACCATGAAAGGGACTTTAAAAAGTAAAATATTAACAATTTGTTTCAAATATTCAAGTTTTGAAAACAAGCAAATTAGTTGAGAAGTTGGTCGTCTTTGGAAGCGTTGTGTAATTTGAATAAGACATTTTATTTTAAAGCCCAGACAATGCATAAATATATATTTAAAAAAATAAATATTTATTTATTTAAAATCAACTTAGTTTCAACTGTATAAAGCCTTCTTCAGGAAATAGTAACATTTTTTCTTTTTTTTTTCGTGACATAATGTCACTAGAAAACTTCGTATGGTGTCGGCACGAGCCATGAGGAAGCGCGGACGCGCGTTAAATGTATTAGAAGTTGATCCCCTTTGAAAGTTTTGGGTAATTTGAATAAGAAATTTTGTTTTGAAGCCCAGACAATGCATAAATATATATTTAAAAAATAAATATTTATTTAAAATCAACTTAGTTTCGACTGTATAGTTAAATATTTTGAAAACAAACAAATTAGTTAAATATTTATTTAACTATAAATAAAAACCAGCTTTATTTGTGTAAATGAGAATTTTATTTAATACGAGCAAGAGCCGTGTCCCGGTGTTGCCCGGGAGAATTGAAGAACAAAAGAATCGCTACCCCCAGAAGTAAATATACCAAAAAGGACCAGAAAAACATTTTTTTTTTGCAATCAAATTCATAAGCATTTATTCACGCTATACATAATATCCGTAAATAGAACTGTGCGTTATAGTAAGATGAAAACAATGAGAACGAATAGTTAATTAATGAGATGTCATTTTGCAAAACAATAGACAAATTAGTTAATATTCGGACGTCGATCACACAGACATGACTGAGTCTATTAGAAAGCTGCTCTTTTCTCGTTAAAATGAAGTTGGTGTTTTAATGTTACTGCCAGTGTGGAGAATGACTAAACTTTACAAATTATTGATTACAGTATGAAACGTATTGTACAAGTATTAATACATAAATTATACACATTGGTCAAACTAAACAGGGAGTGCTGCAGTCACACAGCACTGACAGACTAGCTACCACTGATCCAACCGCAGAGCAACATTACACTCCAAAATGTGCGCTAAGTTGTTGTTGATGTTCCTATTTACTTGCCTGCCCACGAGGGGAAAGTTAGACACAAGATCGATTTTTAATGTTGGGGAAATCCAGCTCCCCCAAAAGGGGCAGTCTGAATTGGAACAAAAATAAAAATTGTCTCAATCTAGAAGGATTTCTTCTTCACTGACCGAAAACAGAATAGACTAGGTGTAGCATCAGAACAGATACTACACTTTGTTCCTAGCCAAACGTTGTTGTTGGTGTTATCTTATATATAACACGGAGTGAGATTCCCCCCCCCCTGTACCGTTGATTGGAATAGCTTTCCAACCAAAAACGAGATAAAAAAGTTCAGTCAGTCACAAAAGACGCATAGTGAGCAAAAAAGTTGCTTTTAAGACATTTCTTCGATTTTACTATTTAATCTGATCAACAGATTCTGCATTTTTTACAAATGTCATAAAGGGGGTCAATGGAGATAACTTTCTTGTGTTTGAATTCCTCTTCTTCTTAGGTTTTTCTTAATCGTTTCTTCATTAATTTCTGTTTCTATTTCTTCTTCAATTTCCTGTAGTTCATCTTTCATGTTTTTCAGCCACTTGGCATTTTTGTTGTGCTTTTTAGGCTTTTCCCATATCTTGCTCCAGAAGTGTTTTGTCTCTGTCGGATCCGGTTGTTCTGTTGTTGTTCGTTCTCCGTTTACGTTTTTGTAAAACTGGCTTTAATTGTTTTCAAAGGTCCTGTTCTGTTTGTGCTGTTTCGATTTGTATCTATATCGTCTCAGTTTTCCTTCTATTGCTGCTGTCTTTTGTTTTATTTCCTCATGTTTCTTATTTAGTCTTTCCTTGTGATTCAGATTTCTGCTCTCTCATCGTTTCTTCTTCTCTTTCATCCTGTTTACGGTCTTAGCTTCTTTTCAAAGTTTCGTAATCTGAGTTTCCAGTCTGATTTCCCATCCAGGCTTTATCGATCCATTCTTTTGGCCAGTCATTTTTTCTCTTTTTAGTTTCATACCTACTGATTTTGTCCTCGCATATATCAAGTTGTTTAGGTCTGTGATAGTATCTGTTGGGATGTACGCGAGTACTTTGTTTACTTTCTCTGTTTCAACTTTTAACTTCTTCCAATCGTCGTTCCTTAGGGATGGGAGATTTGTTTTGTTCTCGTCTTGGATAATGGTTATGAGGATGGACGCATCTATTGGAGATCGGGTTTGACTTGCGCGGTTTGTAGCAGAGTTATCTCGTGCAAATCTGGGCGATGTGTTTTCCACGGGTTGCGGAGACAGTGACGTAACCTTGAGTTCAGAGGCTAGATCACATCTGGCGTGATCACGAGGTTTCGTGACGTCAGAGTTTTTCGCTATGAGAAAACTAAATTGAAATTTGAGCAGTTCTTGCCTGGAAGCCAACGAAAGAACATCGAACGATAAAATGTAGCTGTTACAAGCTTAAGGGGTTTGAATCCCAACATAAGAGCCACAGAATGAATCTCCAATTTCCCTCCCTGTGCAAGCGACTAAATAGTTAAGAAATTATTAGCGTAACCCCCCTCTCTCTCTCTCTTAAACAACGATCGCTCATTGTCGCCTATTAGCTAGTAAATAAAAAAATGGCTCGAATAAAAAAAACAGTAAAAGCTTTGTTGTACTTTATTGAAGAAAAAGATTGATTTCAGCCCACGAAGAAACCGCCAGGATCGTGAGAAGAAACGAAGATTATGACGGCGGCGAAGGCTAACAGTGGCAGCGACAGAGGATAGCAGGCGACACAGTATCAAGCTACAGACAATAAGGTTAGTACAAATAGCTGCAGGCGGCGACAAATGACGGCGAGAAGGAACGCACAAGGCAGTACGAATAGTTCCCGGGCTGTTGGAATTCGCCAAATCAAGAAACGACACATCGCCCCATTTAGGATCAACGGACGAGAGCTCTTCTTCTACGACGATCAAGAGATTCCGACACAACTTATTAAATACTATTAAGAATTTATTATAGACTTTATTATAAAACCAGTCAATGTAACACTCGGACATGTACCGTTTGATATTTTCCACGTCTCTTGCTTCTTCCTCGGGTAGTTCAGTGGCTTAGTAGTCTTCGGCCTCTTCAGTTTCAGTGTTTATGTTTTGCCCGTTTTCCTCTTGGAAGTTTTCGTCAAGTGGTGTTTCTTGATCTGTCACGCCATTTATTTTTTGTTTGATTTTTGTTAATTCAATCTCCAAGAACCACCCTCTCTTGAGTATCTCTCTTGCTTGATCTGCTATCCTTTGTCCTGTTGTATTATAGTCAGTAAAAATGTCCCATAGATATTTCATTCGTTTTCGGTAGCTACTTTCTGTGGGTGTCGGCTTTTGTATTTTGTTATTTCTGTTTTTACAATTTTTTTAGCAAATCTATATGTATTAAAAAACTGAAAGCTTTGGAAGTTTTTTACAGTTTTAGAAAAAATAGATTAAAACAACATCACTTTAACAAAAGTAGTTATAGTTGTACAACAAATTGGCTCACTTAATAATGTAATGAATAGACGATACAGTCATATTTTTTTAATGGAAATCGCTCCATCTAAGGCATACACCCACTTGATGTAGGGAGCTAAAAAAGGAAAATACTACTTCAAGGGCAAAAACTAGTCAACGATAAGTGTTGCATTGATATATTCCGACCCAGAAAACAGCAATTCTTCCCCCTTTGTCAGAAACATCGTTCATGGAATGTGAGGACTAAAGGACAAAATAAGGAAAGCGAGGATTACGAGGCTGCCGAAAGTAAACCGAAGGTTCACTTTCTACTCTCCCGAAATTCCTCATACTGCTTATGTATATGTGATACCAGTCGCAAAGTTTACTAATTTGAATATTAGTTTTGAAAAAAAACAACAACAACATTTTATTAATTAACTATTATTTGTTAATGTTTTTTTTTTAAATTCAATGATTGTTTTGATTTCAATGTAATAAATAGTTCTATTCCGCAATATTGTTTTATTTCCTGGACAAATATTTAGCATTTGTGTTCAAATGTTCCTTTCTTTAGAGGAGCCGACTTGATTTTCAACAAGTTGTGATCTATTTCTAAATGGCAAATCAAAGGCAAATTGATTTTTTCTTTCTTTTCCTTTCTTTATGGTCATATTTAAAAGATTAATAAATTTGTATATAAATTACCAAAACGTTAATGTTTATCTATCTATATGAATAAACGAGAAATATTTTGTTTCAGACTTACAAGAAAGTTATGAATAAAATGTTTATTATTTTAAATTAATGTTTCAAATATTTCAAGTAGCAAACTTTGCAAAGTGACAGCGAGCCGGCTAGTTTTAAATAATCTGGACATTTCCCAAGTCCATAAAAAGGAGCGGACACATGGTTTGCATGTATGAATAAAGGCATTCGATTTAGCTTTCTAAATCCTATTTTTATTTAAATAAAATAATTTGGTGAAAAAACAAAAAAACAAAGATAAAACATAAAAACAACAATAAAACAGCGGCATAGTTAAATACAATTAAAAAAAATAAAAGAAGTGAAACAAAAAATCAAAGTAAAACGATTCCCGGGCAACACCGGATAAGATATAGCTATAATATTATAAATTAAAATGTTCCAAGGGCACCTTCTTATAAGGTCGGTAGTGGGATGCTTTTAAAAATACCCTGCGAACGCTCCTTGGCGTCAACGGCGGCGGGCGTGTGTGTGTGTGTGTGTGTGTGTGTGTGTGTGTGTGTGTGTGTGTGTGTGTGTGTGTGTGTGTGTGTGTGTCCTGTTTCATTAAGATTAGATACCCCATCACATTCACTCAATGAATGCAACGCATACAGTGAAAACACTCCTTGGGGGTCAAGGGAGTTCACATGCCAAGCTTCTTAAAATGGGGGAATAATTCTCGGAGATAATAGGCAACAGACAAGATGACAAACGAAAAGGAATTGTATAAAACAAGAAGGGACACCTGGTATTGTCCGGGGGGAAAAATTAAAATAACACATGAGAGTACAGTATTAAGCTGTCTATAATGCTAGTATTTCTGCGTCGTCAATAATGATAACGATTTTTTAATTGTATTTTTTACTAGTATTTTCGTGTCGTTTCCATTGAAAACATTTTATATTAAATTTATAGACTGACCCCCCCCCCCAAAAAAAAACAAAAACAAAATAAAAAGTAAATCATTTTAATTTTCTAAAGAATACTCGTCCCAGGAAGGGTAAAATTTATTTCCCGAACAGAACAATTTTTCACCAGTTTTATGCCCCCTTCCGAAGATTAAAATCAAGATATAATGATACTAAACCTTATGTCTAGAATCCTTATTCCAATTTTGATCAAAATCCATTATATGATTTTCATTCTAGAAAATGTCTAAACTTTAAGGCTGGAGTTAAGTAAGTTTTCAGTAGAAATTGAAATTCAGAAACTCTAGCTTAATTAGTGTTCAATTACTATCCATCAAATTTCATGCAAATCTGAAATATTTGAATTTTCAAATGGAAGTTTTTTTCCCATATTATGCCCCTAAAAGCTCTTTAAAATACTCTAAAGAAACTGAATAATTTAAAAAACATTTGGATCATCATTTATGAAGGCCAAGAACCACTCAAGGATAAGGGTTAACGATACAGAATGATTGTTAGCTGGAAGATGAGGAAGATTACGGGGATACTAACATTGATCAATTGTATCAACTGCATTTTATTACTTATTAGGGCGGTTTATGACAAGAATTTGTAGATGTTGGATTTGACGACGACCAAGTTGTAAGCAACAGGGAAGCAGCCACGTGGTAGTGTGTTCCACAGGTGGGAAACTCTTGCAAAGAAACTCTGTCCATGGAAACTCCGTCTGGCGCTAGGCACATGAAGGGATAAAGGAAAAGTCTTTTTTTTCGTTGTGGTAGACAAAGCGAGTTCTTGCTGTGAATGTCGGACTAAGAGGAAACAAAGATTGGGGCCCAGTCTAGCATCTTCCATGGAAATAACGATAGAGTAGAAAGAGACTAGGCACGTCTCTTTTGTGAGGAAAGGGGGTTGTAAGGAAGAGAAGAGGACATTCCCCACTAGATTTCGAAGTCAATTTTGTACTCTGTCAAGGCAGTATAGAATGCTCTGTGCGGCACCTCCTAAGATGTGACAGCAGTATTATGACTCTTATATAGGAAAAGGATTGCGTCGGGAGTCAGATACATTCTAGAGCGGTAGAATGATCCAACCATATTCCAGCGTCTTTAGCAACAGACTGGATATAAGTTTTCATTTCAGATCTGAAGTGAAATCAGCCTCAAACGTTTATCAAAACAT
Organism: Sepiola atlantica; assembly: GCA_963556195.1. NCBI lineage: Eukaryota > Metazoa > Mollusca > Cephalopoda > Sepiida > Sepiolidae > Sepiola > Sepiola atlantica. The sequence continues at coordinate 72,952,191 of OY744532.1, read as the reverse complement.
GGGGCTTCTTCAAGAAGAGAGCCGTTCATTGCAACTGGGACAACACATGGGTCGGAGCGTTTGTGGTGTAACGAGCGCAGCTTGGTTTTAGAGGTGTTGAAAGTAACAATCCATTTTTCCCATTGTACCATGTGCTCCAAGTCAGAAGAGAGAGAATAAGCGAAATCTTGATCACACTATATTTTAGGTACTGCCATAGACAGTTGTGCATTTGCATAAATCCCAACAAATAATCCCACGATATGAATTGACAGATCATTAATGCGGTTCAGGAAGAATGCTGGCCCCAGAATAAATCCTTGGGCGGTAGGACTGCCGGAAACTCTCACTTCCAAAAGAAATAAACTTAAATATTTAACAATATATTAATCATACTTCTAACAAAATCCAAAAAGTACCGGTCGGATTAAAAAAATAAAGCGGTGACTTACTGTAATGATGTTGTTTTTGTTATTTATTTCTTACAATAATAAATAATGTTATGTATTTATTCCTACACCAAAACCCTTTTTGACCCCTCCGAAATTACGGCGTTTTAGTGTCGTTTCTGTTATCGTCGGCTGCGACGCGTTTGCAGAAAAAGCAGTAAAACTAGTTTTTGTCGAACACATTTAAGAAGAAAAATGTCTTAATTACACAGATGGAGTGTTTTGTATAAAGAAAGGGCGATGTTAATAAATGTTAGTTATGTATAAAAAAACATATTACAGTCTCTATGCTAAAATATAACTTAATTACGACTTAATAGTTGTAAGCAGTAGAAGTAATAGTCTATTGTTATTGTTATCGTTGTTTTGATGCGTGTGCTGGAAAAGCAGTAAAAATAGTTATATATTTTTCATTTAATGATTTTGTTGAAATATTTAGTATTATTTAATATAAGACATTTTTTGTGTGCCACATATTGTTTAGGTTTTAAATATTCCTTTCTAGTCGTAGTGTGTTTTATTTTTAGTATTGTTTTTTTTTTTATAATTATTTTTATTTGTAAATGTTTAGCTCTAGTTTGTTTGTTTCTATGTGTTTTAAAGAAATAAGCATTGACACAGTTTTGTTCGGAATAAATTATGCAAATAGATAAAAATATGCTTATCATGGAAGAAAGAGAATTGATAAGTCCAGGTGGTGAATGACATAGAATTTAACGACGCCCGCTAATATCAAGTCACAAAAACCGAAGCTGAAGTAGTTCTTGTAAATAAAAAAATTGGTAAATACTATTATGAGATACCAATATTTGTAAGAAATGGATACGTAAATATTTCGGATAAACAAATGTAAATCTTTAAAGGAAAGCGGAAAAATATACAAAATGTAGACATTTTATATAGTTTTAATGACGTAAGCAGCAGTTCCGTAGATGCCTTCATTTAAAAAAATCTTCCTCACCAAAAAGTAAGAACGTAAGAGAATTTCATTTTTTTACTGTAAAGAACATGCAGCAAGAATAAAATAGAAATTGCTTGAAAGAAGCAAATAGCGAGTTTTCAGATTCATGCCTATTTAGGTTCGACCGACTTTTATATATATATATATATATATAATATTTATATATATATATATATATATATATATATATATATATATATATATATATATATATATATATATATATATATATATATAATATTTATAAATGAATATTAAATTATTAATTCCTACAGACGCTAGCGTTTCAAGCAGTGCAGGAAAGTAATAATTGCAGATGGTCGTGAGGCGCGAACCCAGTTCACAGAGTCAGCCTAGAATCTGCAAACGGAAACTGTCACGTAATTAAGGGAAATTAAGATCTATATGTACCTAGAAGCGGGAACAGACAGAAGACGATATATATATATATATATATATATATATATATATATATATATATATATATATATATATATATATATATATTACCCGAAACAGTTGTTCATGGTAAACAACTGATGATCCCTTAAAATAGTGTTAGAAACAAACTAATATAATAACTGTTAAAAATAAATTGACTTACATGAGTGATTTTCCACTGGAAGACTTGAGACTGTAAGTTTTTTTTATTTATTTATTTTTTTAATTTTTTATATATAGTTTTAATGGTTGAGAAACTTCCGAGACTATATATATATATATATATATATATATATATATATATATATACGAATTATTTATTTATAAACTATGCCTTACTGATTCTGTTTCATTGACGCAAAAAGGCTTTTACTGTTTAGAATAGACCCTTAGAGTCCGTATCAAATCATCAGCATCTCACAAAACCGAGAACAATCCGAAAAAATGGGATGGACGGCGGCTATCATCGTCCATGAGCATCCAGTGTTTTATTTCAACCCATCCCTTTTGAAGGAAGTTCCTGGTTTATATTGATTAATTTTTAGGGCTTTTAAATTTTTTAATAATTTTATTATAACTTAGTATTATTTAGTTACAACTTAATATTATCGACTACGGCGGTCATTTATTTATCTGTTTCTATTTTGTATTTAGATTTAGGGGTAAAAGTATGGATTACTATTTATTTATACGGTTGACTGACGTTTGGTTTTAATCGCATTACATACACTTGGGAATTATACGTGTCTATGTGGTTGACTGGCATTAATTTACAAATTAACGATGTATGAACATAATTAAAGGATTCATGTTATTTTTCTTTTTTGTTAGAGGGTGTTTATGTTTGGCGTAAAAATGGGTTATTATATATTTATTATATTTTATATATTTCTTTATATTATACTTTATATATACATTTTTTTACCTAAAGGTTCGATTTTTAAAAATATCATTAGGCTAAGGTGTGAAGGCCGGATATGTTGCCGGTGGACGAGGGGCCTGTCACTTCCAGAGTAAACGGACAGCCTAAAAAGGTATTTAATCAATAGTGAATGAGTCTTTACGGAGTAGTTATCTTCTTAATGTTTATATAATGTTTTCTGTATGAGGTCCTGTGCGATCATTGTGTTTTATTTAATTCATTAAGTTTAATTCTGTTAATTTTATTTAATTACGTTTATGTATATATCTATCAGAGGGTTTGTGTTTATCTGTTAGATTTAATTATTCGTCACGTATATCGTTTTATTTTGTTCAAAGTATACTCTATAAATATATTTCTATTTTGAATTATTAAAAATAAGAACGCCATAAAATGCGTTTTAATTTTATTAACTTTTTTCAATTTTTTTTCCATTAAATTTTCGAAAATATACTTCATCATCAGAATTTAAAAATAATAATTAAAAAAAAGATATATTAAATACCCTGTTTTTTTCTTTTTTTTCTCATCGTTTTTTTTTGGTGTGTTTTTTCAATTCGTCTGTTGTTGAAGCGAATATGGGATGAGGGTCTCCTGATTCAAGAACATGGCACGTGGCGGTGCAAATTGAATTAGAAATGGTGTTCTTGTTTAGAAAGCATTGTTTATACGGTAATATGAATTATTAAAAATAAGAACGCCATACAATGCATTTTAAATTTATTAATTTTTTGTTTTCAATTATTTTTATTCAATTAAATTTTCGAAGATATACTTCATCATCAGAAAGATATATATATATATATATATATATATATATATATATAGTATACAACTACTTATTGTAAATAGGCTACTCAGAAACATCTGCGTTTCATTCTCGAAGGAAATCATCAGGCTAAAATTTTAGTTAACATTTTAGCTTGATGCTTTCCATCGGGAATGAAACGCAAACGTTTCTGGATAGCTCACTTGCCATAAGTATATTTTATACTACTACTCAGCTCTATGGTATGTATTGAACACTTTTTAAGTAAATCGTGTAACAAAAATACATACATCATTTTTTTTTCAATTAAATTTTCGAAGATATACTTCATCATCAGAATTTTAAAAATAATAATAATAATAATAATAATAATAATAATAATAATAATAAAGATATATTAAATACCCTTTTTTTTCTTTTTTTTCTCATCGTTTTTTTTTTTTTTTGGTGTGTGTTTTCAATTCGTCTGTTGTTGAAGCGAATATGGGATGAGGGTCTCCTGATTCAAGAACATGGCACGTGGCGGTGCAAATTGAATTAGAAATGGTGTTCTTGTTTAGAAAGCATTGTTTATATGGTAATATGAATTATTAAAAATAAGAACGCCATACAATACATTTTAATTTTATTAACTTTTTTAAATTTTTTTTTTCAATTAAATTTTCGAAGATATACTTCATCATCAGAATTTTTATAATAATAATAATAATAATAAAGATATATTAAATACCCTTTTTTTTCTTTTTTTTCTCATCGTTTTTTTTTTTTTTTGGTGTGTGTTTTCAATTCGTCTGTTGTTGAAGCGAATATGGGATGAGGGTCTCCTGATTCAAGAACATGGCACGTGGCGGTGCAAATTGAATTAGAAATGGTGTTCTTGTTTAGAAAGCATTGTTTATATGGTAATATGAATTATTAAAAATAAGAACGCCATACAATACATTTTAATTTTATTAACTTTTTTTAAATTTTTCTTCCATTAAATTTTCGAAGATATACTTCATCATCAGAATTTAAAAATAATAATAAAAAAAAAAGTCAAGCTATTTAATATATTTAATTATTTAAATAGGTTAGTATATTACTAAGTGTACATTTATTTTTGATTGGTTGGGCTTATTGGAATAGTGGTTGTAGGTTGTATTTGCGTTGATAGAAACCATGTGGAGGTGGTGTATATAATAATAAATCTGTATCACTCGACGGAGAGGGGGGGGGGCGTTGTATATAAATAATTGTTTAATTTCAATAATAATAATAATAATAATAATAATAATGATAATAATTTCAGGAACAAAATCACGGACAAAACATGTAAGCAACCTCTCTAATTCCAGGTATGACAAGGACACGGACCAAACACAAGGAAGCAAGAATAAAAAGAACAAACCAAAAAGCAGTAGAAAGAAATGAACCACAAAAGAGAACAGACTGGTAATGGAATGATACTACAAAAGCCACCACCCTACAGAAAGTAGTTACCGAAAACGAATGAAAGATCTATGGGACATTTCTAATAAATGGCGTAACAGATCAAGCAACACCACTTGACGAAAACTTCCAAGAAGAAAACGGGCAAAATATAAACACTGAAACTGAAGATGGCGAAGACTACTAAACCACTGAACTACAAAGTTCCAATCCCTAAGGAACGAAGATTAGAAGAAATTAAAATTAGAAACAGAGAAATTAAACATACTCCTTGCATACATATCAACAGACACTATCACAGACCTAAACAACTTGATACGTGCAGAGGCAAAATCAATAAGTATGAAACTAAAAGATGAAAAAAGACTGTCCAAAAGAATGAACCGACAAAGCTTGCATGGGAAATCAGATTAGAAATCCTGATTACCAAACTTTGAAAAAAAGCTAAGACCGTAAACAGAATGAAAGAGAAAAAGAAACGATGGGAGAGCAGAAATCTGGTTCAAAAGGAAAGCCTGAATAAGAAACATGAGGAATTAAAACAAAATATAGCAGCAATAGACGGAAGACAGAGACGATATAGATACAAATCGGAACAGCAAAAACAGAACAGGACCTTTGAAAACAATGAAAGCCAATTTTACAAAAACGTAAACAGAGAACGAACGACAACAGAACAACCGGACTCGACAGAGACAAAACACTTCTGGAGCAGGATATGGGAAAGCCTAAAAAACACAAGAAAAATGTCAAGTAGTTGAAAAACATGAAAGATGAACTACAGGAAACAGAAACAGAAATTAATGAAGAAGCGATTAAAAAACCCTAAGAAAATTGGCAAACTGGAAAGCATGCATACTGGTTTAAAAACAGTCACGACCCTACATGAAAGGCTAGCGCAGAAACTGAGAGGATGTATCCAAAAAACAGACATACTAGAGTGAATGACCAAAGGAAGAACAACGCTAATACAAAAAGATGCCAAAAAGGGAACGATCCCAAGGAACTACAGACCAATAACCTGTTTACCAACAATGTGGAAAATCCTAATGGCACAACTGAGAGAAAAAATCTACCAATCCCTAAACAATCGTGAATTGCACCCCGTAGAATAAAAGGGATGTCAGAAAGCGAAAAGAGGGGCGGATGATCTGCTATACATTGATCAAAAGAGTCTGAAGGAGGTAAAAACAGAAAAAAGAACATATCCATAGCATGAATTGACTACAAGAGAGCTTACGACAGAATATCGCAAGCATGGATAAAAATATACAAGATACCCGACAGGATTATTAATCTTATGAAGAAAGCAATAGAAACATCGAGACTAGAACAGACAGCTGAAGGACAACACCTGACTGAGATAAAAATACAGAGACGCATTTTCCAAGGAGACTCTCTATCACCACTACTGTTTATAATAGCAATGGTGCCACTCAACTACATACACAGAAAATGTGTTGCCGAATACAAGTTTACAGACACAGAACAAAGAATAAATCACTTGATGTATAGGGACGACCTGAAAATATTTGCAAAAATCAAAAAGGAACTGGAAAATCTGATAAATACGACCAGAATCTTCAGCCAGGACATTCAAATGGAATTTGCAATGGAAAAGTGTGCACTGCTAGAGATGAAAAGAGGAAAACTGGACACGACAGAGGACATGGAATTGCCCAACAAAGAGATGAGGGCGCTAGGCGAACAGGGGAGCTATAAACATTTGGGAGTTCTAGAAGCAGACATAATCAAATCTACAGAAATGTAAGAGAAGATTGGAAAGTAATATTTGCGAAAAACAAGAAAACTCTTAAAAACGAAATTATCTAGCAGAAATCTAGTAAAAGGAATAAATATCTGGGAAGTATTACTAATAAGATACTCTGCACGATTCATAGGATGGACTAAAGTAGAACTCAGGCACCTTGACCAGAAGACTAGAAAATTAATGTCCATGCACAACATACTACACCCAAAAGACGATACGGACAGACTCTTCATGAAAAGAAACGAAGTGGGAAGAGGACTGGTAAGTATAGAAGACTGTGTGGAAGACACAAAAAAGAGCTGGATAAATACATAGACCAGAATACGGAAAGCAAGAGACACCGTTCCAACAAACCACTCAGGAAGCACCGAAACCAGAAACAAAACGACAAGAAAAAAAGTGGGAAGAAAAACAAATACATGGACGCTTCATAAGACTGACAAGAGAAGAAACTAACAGAAATAGCTGGGCATAGCTAAGAAAAGGACACTTGAACAGAGAAACAGAATCTTTACTGATGGCTGTGCAGAACAATGCGCTTAGGACAAACTGCAGTAAAGCTAAAATAGATAAAACCCAGGAAAAGAGTAAATGCAAACTGTGTGGACAAAGAGACGAAACAGTAAATCATATAATAAGTGAATGCAGTAAACTATCCCCCCCCCAAATACAAGAACAGACACGACTGCGTGGGGAAAGCAGTACACAGGAAACTATGCAAACGATTGAATTTCGAACACGCAGACAAATGGTACAAACATAAACAGTACTGGAAAACGAAAAACACAAAATCCTCTGGGGCATGAAGAAAGTCAGTATAATACAAATAATCGTAGGAGCACCAAAAACCTGGAAAAAAAACTGGGAGAAATTGGAATCAAAGGGATCATTGAAACTATACAAAGGACTGCAATGATCAAAACAGCTGCAATCTTAAGAAAACTCATCGAATGCGGAAACCTACCCACATAAGCTACGAAGGGTCACATGGAATCTACAACAGGAAGAAAAAAAACACACAGAAAGAACACCACACCACACCACACCACACCACAAAGGAACAGAAACATCACTTAATGAGCCCCCAATAAATTACATCGGCCTCAGCTGACACGACATAAAAAAGAACCAAGGAACAAAAATAACAAGAAACACCATAAGCTCCCCCCAAATGATACAAGCCTAGGCTGACACCACAAAAATGTGTCAAGGAGGATGAGAAGACCGAGGAGGGACAGCACAAAACAGACCTCCACTGGAAGTGCAGAGAGTGCTGGGACCTTGGGGAGGCTTATTGCCACCGAAATCCCAGAGAAGACCAATGGTCCTTACCAGCGATAAATCAACAGTAAACGGCTGTTGCGATACTGCAAGGTTATTTGCGGTGGCTATCGAAAAGAGGTGGAGAACACTCAAAATCTGGGGAGACTTGTTGTCACTCAGACTCTAGGGAATACCATTGGTTGTCGGTGAGCAATCACTGATGACCTGTGTGAGAACTCCCAGTGAGTACAAATAATAATAATAATAATAATAATAATAATAATAATAATAATAAAGGAGATGTAATTTGATTGAAAGGGGTCTGGGGTGGGTGGATAGGTTTTGTATTTTCCATATGAAGGGGTGTCTGTTAGATTTATATGTGGATAGAGGGGTGAGGGGTTTCAGTGAGTTATATGTTTTAGCTACTAGCCATTTTATTCTGTGGATGCATAGTTTGAAGATTTCAGTTTTGTGGTTCATGCAGTTTGTAGACGAGTTATTATTAATAGCTTGTAGGATACTAAGTTTCTCTATGGTGCATAGCGGTCAATTCCTGGCAGTCGGGTTGTAAGATTTTTGTATTTCAATGACTCTTCATTTAATTTCGTAAGGTGTATTGGAATCTCTAAGATTCCAAATGGTGGTTTCTAGGGAGGTGATGCCTCGTTTTCCCGGGTATCTGACGTCATTATTGTGGACATAGAAGCATAGAACCTCTGTTTGAATCTTCATTGTGTCATTCCGATGTATATTTCTTTTCCTAGCGTTTACACCTAATATGACGTTGGCTTTGTAAACTATGGACCTGATTGTGCAACCACCTCCAAAGAGGGGAATTTTACTTCTTCTGCATGAGCAGTTGACGAAACGCGTTATATAAAATTATAAAGTGATAAAATAACAAAATAATAAATAAATGTTGAAAAAACCTTTTTACAAATGTTGGTAGCCTTACTCCTTTACATATATACTTTTCTCTTGTTGGAACTGCACTAATACTGCACTACCCTCTTTCCTATATATATATATATATATATATATATATATATATATATATATATATATATATATATATATATATATATATATATATATGATGGCTAAAGAGTAGAAGACCGGACTACGAGTCAGTGGTGACTTTGAAACCGGCAAAACTTAATATTCATTACACTGAAGATTGCATAAGCATGAAACATCGATGTCTGTAGGTAATAATAATAATTATTATTTACTTAAAAAATGTTGGCATATATATATATATATATATATATATATATATATATATATATATATATATATATATATATATATATATATATACGTGTGTGTGTGTGAAAAATGACAAACGGAAAACAGGTTGAAAAGCAGGAGAAAAACAAAAACGAGAGATTTGACAGGTTTCGTTCGTGTTAGCGAACGTCTTCAGAAAAAGTGAAGATTTGGAAACAATTTTATTTTGAAGGCACACACATGGGAGAAGGAAAAGATGAACTGATTGGACCATATGAGAAGACTTTTAGTGACATTGAAATATGATTTGACAAGTGGTTGACATATTCTTCTTTATTTCTTATTCTGTTTTTTATATTTTTCTTTTTTTTCTTTTTCTTTTTCACTTTCACACCTTCTGAGCTAGTATAGGGGAGGCGGTAGGCGGAGGGGGTAAAGGCGATAAGAGGGAAGAAGACAGAGAAACTAGCCAGGATAAACACACATAGAGTGGAAGATATATATATATATACGCATGCATGCAAATATCATGTAAATATATATAAGTATAAATAAACACAAACAATATCACACATAGAAGTGGGCATGAAATTGATACACCGAACGCGAGTCCCCAAAAATTAATCGGAATATATCAGAAATAGGTCTGCGAAGTCGATTTTGTACACTCTGTCAAGGCAAGAAAGAGGGACAGGTCCCCAGATGTGACAACAGTACTTCATCTTGAACTGAACGTCTCTAAATAGCAAAACTGTCATCGATATGATCATGCACAATCGCCTTAGGTGAGCTGGAATCTATGTCATCTTAGTATTTATCCAGTTGTTCGCTGGTGAACCAGTACTTGGGTAGTATAAAAAATAACCGGTTCAAGACTGTCTAAAGGATACACATAAAAACAGACTGAGATCACCAGTAAAAGCTGGTGAAAAAGCGGTTGATGCAGTGTCAGGTTAGACTAGCGCGAAACCGGTTTCACATATTAGGCTGAAGCCTTCCAAAATATGAAAAAAAAGGTGATGTAGTTTGCTTGAAGCATTGGGTGTAAAATGAATATAAAGGAGTCTTAGAAGGCTACCAAACTTTAAGAAATGGAAACCTCCCGGTGCTGTGAAGAGATTTGAAACACTCACCATTTGATAAAGAGGTCTTACCTCGAAATATATCATGTAACATGGTTACACATTAGATCACTGTGTAGAAGTTGTGACTAAATCAAGTAACATTTATTAAAATGAAAATTAAAATTAAAAGAAAAATAATCACTTCAATTTTGTCCTCTTTCTCAACACCGGCATATTTCTATTTCTTGCATTTTGATAGCCTTCTAAGACTCCTTTATATATTTATGAAAAAGAAATTCATACCCAAAAAAGGAAATTCAAAATTAACACAGTTATTTAAATGGTACATATATTCACCTTTGAGTGTCATGGGCACTTTAAGAGACAATAAGATATAAGAAATGCTATATATGATACTTAGCGGTTATGTCAAGATTTAGCATTTGATAACTTGTTTATGACATCAGGAATGTCAATCCCACACAAAACTTCAATGCTCATTAATGTTAGCCAAACTATTTAGTCTGTCTTCTCACATTGACGATTCTGTGTCCATTCTTAATACTCTTTAACGTTGAAAAAGATCTTTGTCCACTACAACTGGTCATCGTAATTCAGTGATAGATGCGTAAAGCGATTTATAATGTTGAAAAAAAAAAAATGACCACAAATTATGATTTTTGTCGGTTAACAGAAAATAGAATTGCAATTGTACAATGTCTTTTGTGCGATCTATGAGAGATACAATGTCAATGTTTAGTAATAGTAAATAAACACAATATTGACTAAGACACTTCTAAATCGCCAAGATTATAATAAAGCTAAACTTTTCCTCCTGAAAACGTGACACCTACCGCTATACTAACCTGGCATTACATTTGCATTGTTACATGATGGAGAATAATACGAAGATATATAAGCCAACCATTCACCTACGCTTGCTGCACAACTCCCCACTTAGGATGCCCCTATGGATATTGCTCAGCATGGTACGATGTTTTGACCGGCTCGATTCTACTGATGCTATTGGTTTTTTTGTTTTTTGTGTTTTTTTTAATGGAAATCGATCCAGACAAGAAATGAAGCCACTTGATGCAAGGAGCTAAAAAAAATACTACTCCAATGTCAAAAACGAGACAACAATAAGTGTTAGATAGACAGATTTCGACCCAGAAAACAGCAATTCTTCCCCCTTTGTCAGAAACATCGCTCATGGAATGTGAGGACTAAAGGACAAAATAAAGGGAAGCTAGAGTTACGACGCTGCCAAAAGTAAACCCAAGGTCCACTTTCTACTCTCCCCAATTCTTTCTAGAATCAAGTACTCACACGAGGAACCACGTGAAAGTTACCAACATCCATAGTGGAAAAGGGGGCTATAACACCTACTGGATACTGGACACACACAGGTCGTTAGTCCACGTCGGTATACACTTCACAGTAGCCCACTTTTCGACATGTCCAATTTTCGCAAAGTCAAAGGATTTAAGAATATATTGTGATGTCATAGTATATCCTCTCTCTTTCCTCTCTCTTTCCTCTCTCACCCTCTCTTCCTTCCTTTACTTATGCTGAGCTCAAACGGTCCGCCAGAAAACATGATTTTTATACATTGATGTTATCCGATATGAACAAGACTCTGAAATTGTGTCAATTGATCCCTCACACATGAAGTCTCATGGAAATACGCTGATTACTCCGTACTTTTATTAATCCAATATTGATATTAGTGAATGATATCCTGTTGATATTATTATGGGAAGATGTAACATCGTCGTGTTCGTCTCAGCAGAAGAAAGGCATCAATCTCACTCCGTGTTTCCGATCTGTGGAACAACCTGCCAAAGGAGGTTATGACGATACTTACCATATCCATGTTTAAAATCACCTTAGGCACATATTTAGACTGTACATAGATGTAAATCTCTTCCAACTGTCCTTGTTAGGTGGTTGTTTCACTTTTTTTTTTGCAAATAAATCTAAATTTGAATTATTTATTTATTTTGATTATTGGAAGATATTTCCATCAACAAATAAATCTTGCTTGCTCTCTTAAAAAAGAAAAAAACTGCATCTGAAAATATGTCCTGTGACATATTTTGTAAGTTAAAAGACTTGAAAATTAAATAAAATATTTCTTCATTTCTTCTTTGGGAAAATTTTTAAATAATAGTAGACAATCTGTGACCCGTTTGGTTACATTGTGCATTAGCTCATACATTTAGTGCCATGAACTGATTGTGACGGATCTGTGTTCGTGGTCACGCCAGGACGATGCTAATTCTTCACTCTAAATAAGTGATTTAAGTTACATCGTCTACAGGGTAAGTGTCCATTTTACAATGAAGGTGCAATAGCGAAGTGAACCATGTCCCGTACAAGAAAATAAATAATTAAAACGCAGTAATCTATATAATAAAAGTGAACGTACGCATGTCCGACTCGCTTCGCAGTATGAATACTCATGTATGTAACTTTAATTTATGAGCAAAGAAAGGGAGGCTTATTCTTAATCTTAATACTAACTGATAATAATAAATAAAAGAAAAGAATAATCAGATAGGCAAATTTAATTTTATGAGCAAAGGAGAGGAGGCTTAATCTTTAAAATTACTGATAATAATAAAAAGAAAGGAAAGGATAATGATGTATGCAAATGAAACTTTTATGTGCAAAGTTTAGTTATGCCTTCTTATCGAAGAGTTTTTCTTATCGATTAGTTCCGTCTTCCTTGTCTTATAGATTAATTTTGCTTTCTTATCGATAAGCGATTTGTTTATCTTATTATCGATGAGTTTTGTCTTCTTTTTCTTATCGATCAGTTTTGTCTTCTTATCGATTAGTAGTTTTCATTTTCTTATCGATTAGTTTTGTCTTCTTTTTCTTATCGATTAGTTTTATTATCTTTTTCTGATAGATTAGTTTTTATTATCTTTCTTATCGATTAGTTTTTCTTCTTATCGTTTAGTTTTTCTTCTTATCGATTAGTTTAATCTTTTTTCTTATCGATTAGTTTTGTCTTTTTTTTCTTATCGATCAGTTTCGTTTTAATGATTTCAAGTAGTGAATAGGAATTAAATTGCGAAACGATAGCGAGCAGGCGAAGCCAGCTAATAGACAACAATCTGCAGTTGCGACCCGGCCTCTATTCAGAAACTCGACAACGTACTTTTATAACGTCATGTGCTTGCTGTCATATCAATTTGGTAGTTGTTCATGTCATGATATAAAAATGTCACACTCTCCTAAACGCTTCTAATTTTATTTATAATATTAAATACTTGAGAAAAGTAACTAGATTTTGTTTGTAGATTTAGATAGATAGATAGATAGATAGATAGATAGATAGATTGGATATATCGATAGCAATGTTGAAAATTGTATAAATTGGGTCACTGGAAAAACACTAAAATTCCCATGTTAAGAAAAGGGCGCGAACCCCTTTGTTTGATGATTGCCATCAATGGTAACACTCCCAGGCTCCACCTTCTCTCTTTGGAAAGGGATTGATTTATTGTCAATCGCGTAAGCGCCTTTACCGGGGAATGCTGATGGAGCTCCACAGACCATTTTTTTTTTCGGCGACAGAGTGCATCGCCTTTTTGGTGCGTTGGCTTTTGCTATTTTCCACCTTTCCGGCCTGGTGCCACATCTCTCTACCATAGGGATGTAGTTAAAAAAAAAAGATGGTAACACGTCTTGCCCACCTCTACCTTTCCACTGCAATATCCATCCCAAATCTATCGTTCAACCGTCTTTACAAACTATATCATCTTTTTTTTCTTCCAAGGAATTTTTGTAACGTCCTATCCTATTTTATTTTAATATGGCGGCCTCTCTCATCAAACTCTAGTGTTCACTTCTTTTCGCCATCCTCTTCTACGAACTATTGTCTTCAAATATGCAAAAAGTTTGAGGCGTGAGAACCTACAATGTAGTCTACTTCTCCAACTTTCTATTTTCCATTACTAACAATAACACTTCCTTGTTTATTGATCACACCCATTCATATAACCGCATCAATACCGTCGATAATCTGATCAATACAAATTGGTTGTATCGTTATACATACTCAGTGCATACGTACTTCAATACGCCTGGAAACTACACCTTACCCCGCTCCCACCCAGGCAAATTTGTGAATTGGGTGGAATTTAGTATTTGCAGACTGTTTAATTGAAAAACATGGACCTGCAAAGCAAATTAATTCATAAATATTTGAAGATATTGAGAAAAGCATTTGCAGGGATGACTGAGTTCGGAACTCAATGGCCCTAAAGATGTTGATGTGACATAAAATGAAAAAAAAAACAACCAATTTATTTGCTTAAACATGAACCTACACCCAACTGAAAGAAAAGTCAGTTACCGCATTACCAAGCAAACAACATCGTAAACGAAACGAAAATTGTCAAAAATCACTGACGTAATATCAAAAACTTCAAAAACACCTTCACAAAAAGTGGTTGATGAGCCGTAAAGCAAAATTAAATCAATTATATCTACCCTTCTCATCAATAGTTTTAACAAAGCCACTTTCACCCTAATTACTTGCAAGTTAACGAGAAAGAATAATGTTTGTGCATCTGGTGTCGAAAAGAGCCCCAACTAATCTTATCTCCGACTAAATCTTATAACACTAGTAGAAGTTGGTACTGTGTCGCTATTCTACTGAAAGGGTATCTACCCGTGCAAAAGATACTCGTTTCTCATTTCCCTAGGGGACATTTACTCACAATATGTTCCAATTACTTACATTTACATAGCATTAAGTTTGATATAGAATGCGCCTTGCAATATATATATATATATATATATATATATATATATATATATATATAGTATAATTTTTTTATATATACAAACATTATTTGTTACATATGTGCATACATGTTTCGGTTGTACTCATTACAGAGGGTCCACCTCTTCAAACCAAAGAACAGCTCTACTTGTTATTGAGCACCTTTTATAAATACTGGAGTTTCAACGGATTTACATCTACAGCAACTAATACAATACACACACATATATATATATATATATATATATATATATATATATATATATATATATATATATTATCTCCCTCTGTCTATCTCTTCCAAATCCTTTTCTCTATCTCTCTCGCTCGCTCGCTCTCTATCGCACCCTCTCTGTTTCTCTCTTTCTTTAACTCTCTCTCCCTCTTTCTCCCCTGTTCTCTATCTCTCTCTATCTCTTTTTTCTCCCGCCTCCTCTTTCTCTCTCTGTTTCTCTCTTCCTCTTTCTCTCTATCTCATATCAATTGAATACTGTATTTAAAATCTGACAATATATTTAAGAGTAAGCATTTCTGTTTAAAAGATACCCGTAATTTTTCCATGTCCCAGCCCGTAGATAATTATTGTCTGATTTTATAACATGGACGGCGGCACCGGGGGTAGGGGGGGGGGGGGGCTTCAGCCCCCCCACTTTTTGACTTGCCCCCCCCCACTTTACGGTCATCAATAATGAAGTTATATATGCATATGTTTACCCCTCCCCCATTTTTAGGAGAGCCCCCCCCCCACTTTTATAACTGTCCCGCCGGTCCTGTATAATACGGATTTTTTTTACGCAAAACACGGGTATCGTTTAAAAAGCAACGTTTACTATAACGAAATATATATATATATATATTTAACATAGTTCACCCCCAAACAAGGCAGGCCGCCACTGTAGACGTAAGGGGCTACTGAGAAAAAGGGTGAGAGTTTTTTTTTGGGGGGGGGGGGGCGGGTCAACCTAAATTGAGAGCTGTGCAGCGAGATGTCTGTTTACATTAGTTTTAAATTTCTACATGTCAGTACTGTCGGGGAAACAGGGTGCAGGGAGGGAGTTCCAGAGGCCAGCAGCACGAGGAAAGAAGTTTTTGGAGTAGAAGGCTCTCCGGCATATATATATATATATATATATATATATATATATATATATATATATATATATATATATATATAAAAGCTAGGTATGTGTATATGTTTATATGTTAGTATGTACATGCTTCACTTTGTGTTGAAAAATAGTTGGCGCAGAGGAGATTGGTTTAGTACAGGATAATAGGTTTTTGAAAATGGCGGTTTTATAGTTAAGCGTACAAGAGTTTTTATTGGTAGTTTTTCATACGTTGATCCGGAGAATTCGTTATTGATAGTATCTATTAGTATATCTAGGAAGTTGATTTCATTGCTTTTGTTTAGTTCATATATAAAGTACTAAGATACCCAATCATTACGGCAAGTTAATCAGCCAGTTTCAGCCTGAAATCTGAAAACTCATCAAGCAACTTGAAAGAGAAAATATGAAGGAATACATTATCTGTACGATTTAGCTATATATATATATATATATATATATATATATATATATATATATATATATATATATATAATTTCATTTTTAATATTTCATCTATATACACTTAGGATATCATAAGGTATTATAATATATTGTGTATAGATCTTCAGTATTTACTTAACAGTGAGTAGAGTACTTTACGTGAGTAGAGCTTAGTAGTAATAGTATGAAAATATATTTATGGCAATTAAGCTAAATTGGGGCGTCCGCGTTTCACCCAGGCTATACTTGATGATTCCCTCTGGGATGAAACGCGGATGTCTTTGTGTAGCTTAATTGTCATAAATATATTTTATATTATATATATATATATATATATATATATATATATATATATATAAAGAGAGAAAGAGATTTATAGACACATTTTGGCTACATATGTGCACACATGCTTCGTCTGTGGCTTTATTCAAGACCAAAACTCTTAAGGCCGGTCCAACAGTGAAGAAGCTGAAAAAGACAAACGAAAGAACCTTCGAAGTGTACACAAAACTTAGAAGGGTGAAGCTGGCTGGTGAATTTGCGTACGTCTGTAATACCAATATCCAAAAAGTTGGGAGAGTTGATGAGATATGAGAGGAGGTTGCTCGATCAAGCGGTACAACAATAATTTGTTTGCTATCGATGCAGTAGATGACAGTGAAAAGTGTATCCAAGGTGTATGCAAATTAATTTTCTATCGTTTTATTAATTTGCATACACCTTGGATACACTCTTCATGTCATCTACTGCATCGATAGCAAACAGAGAAGTCCACGCATGTAAATCGCTTGAGTATATGGCTGGAACAACAGCAGATATTTTGTTTCTGTCCCTAGTTTCACGAAGTTCGACAATTTTCGATGCTGCATTATTCCTGATTCCATTATAGCATGCCCTCCTCCATTCATCACGATCAATTGATGTGTTCTCAAAGGAAACATGGCTAATATTCGTGGCTATGAGGTTACTTTCTAGCTTGTCTTTGTATCTAAGCAACGGTCAACCCACGTTTCGATGACCACCGTCTAGTTGCCCATACAGGATCATTTTTTAAATTCTGTTTTCTTCCATACGTATCACGTGACCGGTTCAACGTAATTGTGATCTCATGAAAAAAGACTCAATACCATCAATGCTAAACATGGTGAAAAGGTCAGCATTGAGCATCCCATCACTAAGGGTTATTCCAAAAACTTCTTGAAGACATCTTTTGTGAAAAACATCCATATATATATATATATATATAGTGTGTCAGGTTGTATATGAAAAGAAATCAAATGAAGTGCTCGATCATATAAGAGAGCTAATATAATTTATTTTGATACTGTATATTACATAATTCAGCCATGTATCGCGGTTTCATCCAAAAGGGCAGATTTAGACATCTTTAGTAAATCTCCGTGCCCAGTGGAATCTTTGTTTGTTGACGCCATTCCTTGTCGGGCGTGACTACAATCATTTCAGCTTGCCGATGATTCCACTGGGCACGGAGATTTACTAAAGATGTCTAAATCTGCCCTTTTGGATGAAACCGCGGTACATTGCTGAATTATGTAATATACAGTATCTAAATTATATATATATATATATATATATATATATATATATATATATATATATATATATATATATATATATATATATATATATATATTGTAATCCGATAATGGAATTAAATTAACTTTCCTTCGGTGTCACCGGCACGAAAAATCCCAATCTCCACTGTTCATTGTCAGCTGCTCACTTTTCACTGCTTACTGTTTACTCTCTGCTGCCCAGAAATCAATTGACAGATATTGTCACTAAGGCAAATTATCACAGTATCTTAAACACCCCCCCCCACACACACCCACACACACCCACACACACGCGCATAGAGATAGATAGATAGAGATAGATAGATATAGATATAGATAGATAGAAAGAGAGATAGAGAGAAGAAAGGGAGATAGAGACAGAGAGAGAGATTGTGTGTAGAGTGTGCGTGTGAGAGATAGATAGATAGATAGAGAGAGATTGTGTGTAGAGTGTGTGTGTGAGAGATAGATAGATAGATAGATAGATAGAGAGAGAGAGAGAGAGAGAGAGAGAGGGGAGAAAGAGAAAGAGAAAGAGAAAGAGAAAGAGAAAGAGAAAGAGAGAACCTGAGTCGCCTATAAACTGACGGAATGCAAAACATAAAATAACAAACGAATCCATTTTAGTTAGCGGGCATTTTCTTTCTTCTAATTAAAAGGGCGCAATACGAAACTGTCAACTGATTTGAGATTAGCTTTGAACGATTGTGCTTAAGTCGAGGAGACTCTACAAGTCAAATGTCAAACATTCTGGAATGACACAGTGGGCGTCTTTGGAAGTGAGAGAAAAACAAGAATGAGACATTTCTTACATTGAGGTGATTTCAATTTGTGAAATAAATGAAATCGTGGAATCTATCCCATAAACCACGGACAGGATTGTTTGTACGGTATTTCAGGGCAGATAGATGGGAAATATGTGTGGAATGTGCTCATCTTCCTCGGTTATATCTATAACTTTATCTATCTATCTATCTATCTATCTATCTATCTATCTATCTATCTATCTTTGCCTCTTTTCTATCTATCTATCTATCTATCTATCTATCTATCTATCTATCTATCTATCTATCTATCTATCTTTTTTTCTCTATATCCTTTTCTATTTCTTTTCGTTCTTCCTCTTTCTAACTCATTTATGTCATTTATTATCATCATTATTATTATAGATAACTTCAGGCCGCTATAAAGAGAGAGGGGGGGGGGGAGAAAGAGAGATATTGATATAAAAGAGTTAATGAATAAAATTAATAATAAGTAATAATAACCTTTCTTTCTCTCTCCCTTTCTCTTTCTCTCTCTATCCTCTCTATTTTCTCTCTCCCTTTTTCTCTCTTTCTAACTCTATCTCTCTATTGATCAATCTCTCTTTCTTCCCCCCTCCAGTTTTCTATCTATGTCTATTTATCCCCCTTTCTTTCTTTCTTTCTTTCTTTCTTTTTTTCTTCCTTTTATTCTGTCTTTCTTTCTCTCTCTTCCTAACCCTATCTAAATATATCCCACTATCTATCTATCTATCTATCTATCTATCTATCTATCTATCTATCTATCTATCTATCTATATATTCCCTTGTTTTTTAAAATTTTATTTCTATCTATTAATTTTACTTATTACTCTCTTCTATATCAATATCTCGCTTTCTCTCTCCTCTCTATATTTATCCCCCTTTCTTTGTGGCCGCCTGGAGTCATTATGAAAATGACATAAATGTCTATAGCTCAAAAAGTCCCTAGTTAATATTTGTCAAATTTAAACAAGTCAATTTCAACTCTTGCTAAAATCTCTAACTAAATATGTATCTGTCTATGTAAGGTTAGTGGGAGAGAACCCCGACAGAGTGCTCGATTATTAAGAAAAAAAATAAAATAAGAATGGCTTCCTAAATTGTAACGTTATTATTTCAGCCTGGTCCGTAAACTGCATAAGTACCTTTTTTTAAATTTATTTTCTTACTAATTCTCTGGATTTTCTAATGAGTTATGATTACAACAGAAAAATACAGTTTAAATTATCTCCCCATTTAAACTGACTCTTCTAAAATGAAAATGAAAATTAAATCTGTCCCAATAATACAGAAGTACCAAAAGGTTTTTTAAACCATGAACTTTCATCTTTTCCCTTACTCCTTGTTCTCCGATTTTTCTTTTTGTGAACTCTAATAATGTATACACCATAGAGAAGCACTCATTTTTTACCAGTGCTCAGATATTGAGGCTGAAATTGAGGGAGTCAAGAAGGGCAAAAGATGTAGAATACTTTACTTGTCAGGAAATCTCATACGCAAACTTATCGGTGCTAGTTTTAGCAGAAAGTGTGAAGACCAACTCCTATAATATTTGTAAGTAACGAAAACCGTCACGCGAAAGAACCCCCCCCCAAACCTTTATTTATAACAACAACGAAAGTTTTTATTCCATTACCTACTCCGTTTAGTGTAGTATCTGTTCCGATGGATACTGCACCCCATAAACTGGTATTGTCTTGGCCTTCGGGGCTTGATTTACGCCGGTCTATGGGTCTGTCCTGTGCAGTTCTAGGAGGTCCACCCTCCCAGGCTTCGCCTCCGCTCTTTGGGGAGGAGTAAGTTTATTGCTTACTGCCTGAGGCGCCCCTACCGGGGAATGCCGACGGGGCTGCCCAGGCAATTTTTAAACCCCATCTTCCCGACCCGACATTGGGTCATATCTTACTTGTGAGAGTAAGATAAAAACTGGCCTTGTGCCTAACTCCTGGAGAGGAGTAAATCAATACTCCGTTTAGCATAGGTTAAAAAAAGTTGAACAGTATCTAGGGAAGAAATTAAGAGTTAGAAAGTTCGGCTGCCGCTTTTTTCTGAGCAGTAATTCTTCCAGTGGAGAATAGCTGGTGCTCGGTAATAAAAAGGCAGGAGAGAGAAAGTGGGCGTCCTTCTTGGTTGCTTTCAGAAATCTTTCTGATCATCGTCCGTGATTCACAGAAGGGCTGAAGTAGTCCTTCTTGGGACTGATGAAATAAATGCGCCTTGCAAGTTGATTGGTCAGTGTGTGACCAAATCGCCTAACAGGGACATTTCTCCGAGAGACAAAATAAGTCATTATTTATGACTGTTACAAACGCCTCTCAGTAGCGTCAAAACTGGGTCAGGAAATACACGAAAATTGACTTTATAAAAGTAATTTTCACGGAGGAATCTCGTGTGACACATTATAGACCTCATAGATAGGCTAAATAATCGATTTTATTCGATGCAGATGTGTCTGTGGTCAAAAGAAGGCTGCAATGATGACATGGGCTGGAATTGACGATCAAACAATTATTAGAATATTACAAGTCAATGACGGTGTTACGTTGAACAGTGTTGACTATTGCGATTTTTTTTTAACAAAACCTTCTTTCAATGTTGCGTCCAATTACGTTGCAGTTCCAAAATGACGTAAGTATATATTAACAAGAACACTCCACATGTATCGAAGGTTATTCGTGATTTTTTAGCATAACATTTTTACAAGGAAAAAAGA
Organism: Sepiola atlantica; assembly: GCA_963556195.1. Lineage (NCBI taxonomy): Eukaryota > Metazoa > Mollusca > Cephalopoda > Sepiida > Sepiolidae > Sepiola > Sepiola atlantica. The sequence continues at coordinate 72,930,479 of OY744532.1, read as the reverse complement.
AAGAAATGGTCATCATTAACTTCATATCTTTAAATAATTAGCACCAGCATGTCGGTAATTGAACCTACCGAAGAAAAAGAAAAAACAACCTTTAGCGAGATATTGCATTTATCAGTTGTTTTAATTATAATGCATAGTATTGTCCATTAATAGTTTTTCCCGTTCCCAGATAATATATCATTATGACGCACACACAACAGAAACCATCACCTTGCCAACAGAGGCTGCCCCTTTCAACTGCTTATGGAATGGGGAATCGGAGTGTTTCCACTGTTTGTATTGAATCTTTGATCCAGGTTCTAAGTGGTGGATCCATGGTTTTAATTGCGATAAAAATACTTAAGGCCATACTGGAAACGATTCACAAGTTTCCGGGGTGAAATGTAGAAAGTGGGAAAAAGGAGAAAGGATGTTCTCGTGTTAAATCAATATATATATATATATATATATATATATATATATATATATATATATATATATATATATATTTAAATTCTCGAAACAGTTTTTCATGGTAAACAACTGATGATCCCTTAAATAATGTTAGAAGCAAACTCATATAATAACTGTAAAAGTTAAATTGACTTACATGAGTGATTTTCCACTGAACGACTTCGGACTTTAGGTTTTTTTTCCCCCTTGTATAGTTTTAATGGTTGAGATACTTCCGAGACTATATATATATATATATATATATATATATATATATATATAAATTAATTTGGTTCAGATGCATATATATAAGAAAACAATGGTATTTTAAATTCCAATGACCAAGTCTTTATTCATTTTTTCTTGCCAAATTTTAAAATCATTCAATTTAACTTGACAATTGTTTCGCGCACAAACACACAACCGGACATATACATATAATCATCAGAATCTTTTGTTCATGCAGCTCATCAGAAGACCATCAGATCACTTCGGGAGAAAAATCCTCAAACCAAAAACTCAGAAAAACTTTTTCATGCATTTCCCACAGAAAAACAGTTTCTTAAAAGAACCACAGATTCACTTCATAGACAATCGGCCATTTTGTCTATGAATGGAATCTTTGGTTCTTTTAAGGAACTGTTTTCTGTGGGAAATGCACGAAAAAGTTTTTTTTGATATATATATATATATATATATATATATATATATATATATATATATATATATATATATGTATGTG